>VDFB02160176.1:0-21995 GCA_007258455.2 Sequoia sempervirens | reverse complement strand
AAAATGCCTCAAAGAAATGTGGTCTCATAGAATGCGAAGGGACAACCAAATGCAATTGGCAGCTACTTCTAGTTATTTGTTATGCAATGTGAAGTAATTGTATAACTGCTTAGGTTGACTTTGTAAAAACTATATTATAATTGAAATTTTGTCATCTATCAGCATCTAGTTATTAGTTATGAAACGTGAAGCAATGCTTTGAGTTTGAAAGATGTGCAATGCAATGTAATCAACGTTATGAATATAAACTACAAAAATCTATTTTTTACTAAGTTACCGGTTCAGTTTTGGGTTCTGGATCGGGTTCGAGAACCCGGTTTGCCGGTTCGTGAATTTTTTTTTTTGGGGTTGGGTTCATTTTGGGTTCGGTCATACAAAAACATATAAAAATCAGAAATATATACATATTTGCAGCAATAATCAAGTTCAGAATACACCACCATATTAATAGTCAAATAACATAGCAAAAATACACCACCACTCTCATAGTGAAATATTAAAATATTAGTGATCTACTCGAATGTCATGATACAAAATTATAAATTAAAGTTCAAACATAAAAATGTCAAGGTTTAATCAGCCATTATTGATCATTGATCAGTTCCTAAAAGTGTGGAACATTTTTCTCGGTGGAAGGAAAAGAAAAAGTGTTACATAATTATTTAAGTACTGTGAAAGAGCCAAACCTTTTTCTTGCAGATCGTAGAAGAATCTCAGTGATTTTTTGGTGTCCTTGCCTTGGAACGGAACTATCCTGAGCCATGAATGATTGACCAGGAACTGTGAGAAAGAAATAAGATAAATCACATGCAACTTGTTGCAATTTCTTTCCTTGGGAAAAAGGGTAAAGTTTTCTTTTCAGGGAGAATCTCCCTTAGAGTTTGAACGTGCATTGATAAATTTCAAGATAGACTTAGCCAAATATGTCATCTAGGTTTGAAGCTTTTAGGTAAAATGTTTGCTTCTTAAAATTTTGTTCAAAATTCAAGATGCAGGCTCTCCTCCCTTAGGGAAGAGAAGGCCTATCAAACCTAACACTCTTATGCAACACTTTTTAAGTTCTTGTTGATGCAGTATTAGATGCGAAGTTTCAAAATAGGCATGGTTATATAAATTCTCATCTCACAACTATCATTGCATCAAATTAAGAATTTTCAATCCTTTATGGTCTAGACAAGAGAAGTATGGAGTAGTGTTCCAATGCTAAAGTCTTATTGTGAATCTCTTTGCTATGAGTGGTTCAAAATTGAGGAATTTGTCTTCTGCACCAAATGAGAAATATTCACAATATGTGTTAGGAACGAATAAGTCCATAAGATCAAGTACATGAAAGAACTGAGAATTGCAAAATTGGTTTATATTTGACTTCCAAACACATAAATTTTCACACTTTTTGATGTTCACACGTAAGTCAAAAAATATATGTGCGTAAGTTGTAAAGTATACACTTGAATACACGTAACTCATATCTATTGAACCATGAATTTATAATTTGCAAATATACACCAACAAAAAGATTTGTATTAAGCAAATAGCCATACCATACATCAATATATATGCCTATATAAGTATAAAATATAGTTACAAAATAGCCATATAGCTAATGCAGAATGCCATTTAGGCATTCAATATCAAATATATCCAATACAAAATATGTACAAAATTGCTATGTAGGCATACAACAAAGGACTTTGGAATCAAAAGTCATTGCTCTCCATGCTTTGGAAATAAATTTTTTCCCTTTGCTTGTCGATTGGATAGTGATAGGTCTATCACTCATTTGTGTTGCACTTGAGGAGTGTTCCTACTGCTCCTCCTAGTGTTTAGCTTTCAGTGAAGTTTCAACCGTTACAATAAGAAGTAAAGCATATCAATATAGAAATTACATTATAAAAATTACAGTATTTAACAAAATAATCACTACTATCTCACCATCACTTCCTCGATGAAAATATTTGCATGTCGCATGCTTAGCGCGTTTCCAAGCCCTCAGAGAACCATCCGAATAGAAATTAAACTATGAATCAATAATGGTTTGATTTTCACTAGAACTAGTTCATCTATAACAATGAATGTAAATGGAAATTTAGTAATTTGCCTCATACCTCCCCTATCAGAGCCATCGAGGATTGTATAGTGGAGGAAACACCAATATCCATTGCCCTCGTAACGTTTAGCGGTGTTTCTGTCACCAACATCTAAAAATAAAACAACAAATTATTCAATCACAAAAAGTTACAATAGTGATCCATGTGATGACTTATAATGTATGAGATCTAATGAACAAAATTTTGAGTACAAGCATTAAAATGATATATTTCTCGACACATATCGAATTTGAAGTAATGCTTTGATTTTGAATGATCTGTATAACGCAACGTAAGGTCAACAATATGAATATAAATTACATAAATCTATTAAACTTAGAATTCATTACTTAAGTTCTCTTTAAATTCTATACTACCTCCGTGAATGTTTGATCAAATCTACTGGCATTTGAAGGTGTTTCCTTGAAACCTCCAACAGCATCTTGTTCAACATCCAAAATCACATCTTAAAATACCATTCGTGAAAACAATGCTATTAACACATGTAATAAATTTATAATTGCTTACTAATCCTACATACCCCAATCGGTAGGTGTGTATTGCAAAATAAGTAGGTGGATGACCTGGTGTATCCCTAAGCATTGTGATTCGCTGCAATTTTATTAAAAATAATAAAACTAAATTAGTTAATCTTGCATTTCACAATCGAATTTAATAAATTAAATTAATGAACATGTTGAATTTTAATTTATGTCAATGCCATATGCATCATGCAAAATGTCAGCCATCCTCTCCATCCCCGTAGATGCATACGGATCAGGCTGTGTAGTAGCATATGGATCCTGCGTAGCACCCTCTTGAGTGCTGGTAGGGTCATACAAACAAGTCACCCCACAAGATTGACACACATGGGTTCAAAGGACACCACCTGATGACTCCCCTGGATGGCGTTGTACAATAGGGCTAGTGTGATGGATGACACTGGTCAAAGTTTCGATCACTGTATTGCCCTTGCATGTTGGTATTCTCCTTCACAAATCCGCGAGGCATCACAATCTTCACCAAAGCACCAGCGAGAGGTCGCCTCCCCTTTACACGTAGGGATCCTACTGGTAGACCGGCCTATCCCCGACCTAACTCCCCACCGAACCCCCTCATCAAAATAATTTTGATTTGGTTCAATACAAACTCATCAGATAGTTTCCTAAGGAAATATTGGGGACTCACAATTATTGTAACGGTGGGTAATCAAAGACCATATATACCATCTTTCATAAAATGGTTCTTAATTCTTGGTGGTGGCACCAATGAATAGGAAACCTCTCTTTTGCATTGAGAGTAAGATTTGATTTGTTTTAGGTCATGAATAGAGAGCACAAATCACCTTTAGTAATTTTGAATCTTTTACTTGTTTATAAGGATAATTTTATCCTGATAATATGCCCTAGTCGTCACTTCCCATCTGCCATCCGTGATATTTGTTAGGTGATTACATCTACATTTTTTAACATATCTTTCAATGAATTTCTAGAAGCATTCTTTCTGTGGTTGAAGCATTTGGATCACTCAACCTACTGATAAGATCCTCAAGTTATTTTCTATTGTTCTCAATTTCACCTAAATTTTCTTGAGTGCCAGGAGGGAATTGAGAGAATGGTGGGGGAGGTTGATTTTGTTGTTGAGGATTTACCTCTTCTTGTTGAGATTTGTAGGATTTCCTACGATTTAAAAAAAAAAAAAAAAAATCAAATCTAACCTAAAACAAACAAAATCAATTTCAAACTAACAAATTCAAAACAAATAGTAAACAATACTTACCTCCTGCATCTCTTCGTCGTCGTGGCACCATATTTGCAGACAAAATCCAACTTTTCTTGATGAAATTTGTAGAAGTCCTTCCTCCTAGAACGCGAGCATGAAATTGAGGGTTTTTGGCCGCGAGCAGAGCTGAGAAATAGTGAAAAGCAAATGATACGTATTTCACTTTTTTTTTCTTTTAAAAGCACATAACGCGTTCGCATTATAACGTGAGCGCGTTATGTGTTTCCCCATTTTTTTCCCATTTGGCCACAAAAGTGCGACCAACTTCATGCACCCACCCATGTAGAGAGTCTTGGAGGTTGAGGGTTGGAAGGCATAGAGATGGAAGCATGAATGAGAAGCTCAAAAGCACCATTGCAGGTGAGTGGAGTCCCAAATGGTTGAGAGTGGAAAGCGCAAAGGAAAATTTAGTGTGATGGAAAATTACAGCAGATGAAGTGGAATCTTCATGAGATCAAGGTATGGTTGCAACATGGAGGTTGCATTGTAAGGGTAGAGTTGTAGTGAAGACATGCCATAGAAGGGCATGAAGAAGATGAAGAATTTGGCGAAGGAGGTTGGGTTGTGAGCAACGGAATTCGCTGGAGGTATTGCACAATCTCAAAGGGTGGTTTTATCACCTAGCTCCACTTTTGTGAGTCCATGCTCACTAATTTCTTACCTAGTGTGT
Organism: Sequoia sempervirens; assembly: GCA_007258455.2. Classification (NCBI taxonomy): domain Eukaryota; kingdom Viridiplantae; phylum Streptophyta; class Pinopsida; order Cupressales; family Cupressaceae; genus Sequoia; species Sequoia sempervirens. Next base: position 17,456 of record VDFB02160176.1, on the reverse strand, counting down.
CTGATGCAGGAGCATCTGAGTCCACATGCAATCCTGCATCACCTAAAAAAAATATATAGTCTTAATTTTTAGTTTTGGCTTGTTTTGGTTCTCTATTGGTAGGCAAATGTGAATGTGAACTTGAAAGCAGAAAAGACATTCAATGATAAAATATTGAGTCACGAAGTTTTCAAGAGCTCAGATTATCATTTTGCAGGATTCACCATGTCACCATATCACAAGCAACAGTTTGCATCTTGATGATTGTGAAATTTCCTCATTTATTTTTCTTTATGAATTCAAATTAAAAGGCAATTAGTTTTGAAAATTTGAAATGCAATAAAGGATATACATTGAAATAAAATATAAAGGGGAACAGTAGTAATAAGAGATATAGGGCACTTTTAAAGGGACATATTTCACGCAGTAAGAAACTAGAAATGGATGCAAGAATATGGAAGGTCAAAGTTAAAAGGTTGGAATTTAAAGCTAACGATATTGGAATATGAATACGCAGGGGGTTTGAAGAAAAACTAACACCATGGGATATAAATTAAATTTAATTATTCATATGAAAGGTGCACCATTGGTGGAAGGATAATAGAGGAGGGTGTAGCCAAGAGAGGTGAGGTGTGGTGGTGGTAGGAATGGGCTACGCACCTATGTAGAAGAAAGAACATAAACTACATAAGAGGTAGCCCTCGCCACCATAAGGAATTACTGAAAACCAAGATGCATAGAATGAGGATGTGTGCCATGAAGAGGAGGTGAGAGGGCTTGATAGAATAGAGGAGTTATGGTGGGCGGTAAAAGAAGATAGAGGGTCACTCCGATGAAAGAAACTATGCAAAGGAGCCCAAATTTATCCATGACAGGAAGATTAAGGTGGACAAGAGAGTTAGAATCATGCCACGTAGGATGAATATTGGGCAGATTAGAGGAAAAAAAGGGTGACATCATTTCTTTGAAGGGGGGTTGAACCCACAAGCTAGTATGAAGGCAATAATGTGGTAAAGTCATGCTCACAGGAAGTTGAAAAGGCCTTGAATATTTTTGAAGTTCGAATGTGAACCAGTAGGTGAGATGGACAAAATTGAACTGCAAAATATAGAGGTAGAACTATAGCATTTTGAATGAGTGGGAACTTGTTAATGGAAGGTTGTGAAGCGAGGGAGATTTTGAAGAGCACAAAGATATACTGAGAGGGGGGGTGAATCAGTATATCAATAAACTTTTACCCTCTTTAAACCTTTCATCAACTTGAAACTCTAACACAAATCAACTATGCAAGAATATCTCAATAGAAACAAATTGACACCAAGATTTTACGTGGAAACCCTTTCAGGATAAAACCATGGTAAAAATAATGTACTTTATGAATTATATAAACTTTTACAATGAATGTAGGCACCAACCTACAAGGAGCACCAACCCCTAATGTTCGTAGGCACCAACCTACCGTCCAGGCTCCAACCCCACTTGCCAAGCACCAACTTAGCAAAGATAGTAATATTAAGAATAGTGTTACACCTTCAATGTTGCTTTCTCAACCGATGATGGACAATTCTACTCAAATATCTCTTCTCATAAAGCTCTCTCTAAAATCTGATATAAACACTTCATGCATATGATCCAACACACTCTATAAATATGTTCCAATACTCTTCACATATCTGATTTAACACTATCTTTTGACTGTTCAAAATCTGATTCAAAACCTACCACAAATCTCCACTAATTCCTTCAAATCTAATAAAATGATACACACTTTGTTGTAGCTCTCTTCTTCAAACTGTAGTAATCCTCTTCTCAAATCTGCTTAAATACCTTCCACAAATCTCTTCACATATGCTTCATAAATCTCCTCAAATCTGCTTTAGATCTGCTGGTGTTTATGTGATTTTCTTCTTAACTTCACACCTCACACTCAAATGATATTCATTCACATACTTACACTGGTATTCTTATTTTACATAGCCATTAACACTTGCTTGTGTTTAGATGACTTAACTTTTATTTCCCACAACACACCACACACTCCAATCTCCAAATGATATACATTTTATGTGCACACACACCTGATTGTGATTTTAAAGATATATAATTTATTCCACACAACACTCTACACACATCTCATTTTTCTTAGAATAAATCTGATCTGCACTTCATAGTGTTGCACTTTCTCTTCTCTACACTCAGAAAATCTTCATTCGATCCTTTCTTACACACATTCTCAGCACACACCTCATTCACATATTATATCTTCCATTTATTGTTGAATAGATGCATCTCTTTTGAAATAAAGACAACTTTCAAAAAGGTTATGTCCCATAAACATTTCTCTTTATTAACTTATTCAAAATAGATCACAACCTTCTAAACAAGACTCATACCTTTTAAACTTCCATAACATGAATCGCTTCCTATTAATAATATAAATTGCTTTTATTAATGAAACACTGCCTTCCTTCCTTTTAATTACTGCTTATATGAATCGTTGCATTTAAACATACCTTTTCCTCTTTGTTAATCACACCATATCTTATATAATTACTGAATACCTTTTCATTTTCATTAATCACACCATGTCTTTATTTTTACTAATTGCTGCCTTAAGACATTTTGTCTTTTTCTGCTTTTTTGCCTTATCTGATCTTGTCTTATTCATTTTGACTTTACATGCTTTTGTCTGTTTTTAATTTTTGTTTATTAATAACAAATTTGTGCCTTTTCATAACTTCATGTAATTGCTTGCTTAATATATTTAGCAAATCGTTGCTCACTGATTCTTTACATTTTCTCATGCTTAAATTTGGTCAGCCCAACTTAAACAGGTATTAGATTTAAAAGCACTGAATCTTTACATTTTATGATTGTTGTGTTCTTATCTTATCTTATTTATTCTCCTCTTTGTGCTTCTCTTTTAAGTATGCATACACTTTCCTTCTCAATCTGCATCTGCATATATTCAATAATCGCCATTAATACATTTGTCAAACCGTTTGGTTCCAAGTGCATCAACCTCATCTATAAAGATAATACAAGGAGCTTTCTCTTGATAAACTTTAATTACTAAATATCTCCTTAACAATTCCTTTTCAACATCTGTCTTCTCATCAACTTCCTCATATCATATGATTATTAATTCCCCTTTACATCAATGACAATATTCCAATAGATTTGTCTGGGTGGTGAATGGAGGATGAAAAGATAGAGGAGGAGTTGCTTGATTGTACTGTGTTTAGTTCATGAAATCTGACAAGTAAAGAGATTTTATTTGTTTTGCAATTTAAATGAAATGTTTGCAATCTGAGAATCTATTTGAGAAATTGTGAATAGATTTTATATTTGACATAAATAATTATCAATTTCTGAATTAAATTGTCACTGAGTTTGTGTAATCTGAGTTTTGTGTGGAATTGGGTCAGTGGTGTGTTTTTCTCTTCATCAATACACCAGAAGGTGGCATGGGTTTATTGAACTATTTTTCTGCAATCAGATGTGTGGGACAGTGAAAAGTTTTAAAAGGCTTTTCAGCTCAAAGAAATTGAGTACTATAGGATCTTTCTCATATCTAAATAAACTATAAATTCATTGCATTGAATTGCAACATACGTACATCAAGAGACTGATGGCATGAATGTTTCGAGAAACTTCTTGTGTTGTGGTTTGCAAGAAAAGAACTATGTTATCATAACGATTCTTCTAAGAACCTTACCCACAATTCAATAGTTCAATAATCCATCATATTTGTATCTTCCATTATGGTTTAAGTGAGTGTTGCCTTGTGGAATCGAATCAGCTGCTTTTTTTATAATGATTAGCTAGCGAAATGGTGAAATTAACCCAGATTGCTATTTGAAAATTTAATGGGCCAGAGTCTTAGATCCATCTCAATCTCGCTTGTTGGTCTTCACTCATAGTTTTCTAACAGCAGAGTATTGATCATTTGTTCTAGAAATACAAGAGGATTTCAATCTGAAAACTAAAACAATTTTGAAGTCCCACACCATTTGGGTATGAATTCATATGGCATGAACAAAGTTTTATGGCTCATATCATTTGGGTATGAAGCAAAACCAGTTTAAAACCTCTACTAAAAATATTATACCACGGGGCAGTTAAGTTTAACTTTAATATTTAAAAAATGAATTGCAGGGAGGTGAATTTCACTTACCATGAGAAGCATGCAGTTTATTAACAAAAAGATTATAAAACAAGTTGTTGTGAATGCTGAATAAAATCCTAGAAGGCAAAAAATGATGAGACATGGGAAGCAAGAAGAGATTGTGAAAATAATTGCGTGTGTAGTTACCATTGAAGAGCAAAGGCTCAGCAGTCAACATTGTTTGAGGTGTTGAGTTTTCAATCTCACCGTGTCTACTAATAAAATATAACTACTTCACTGGAATTATTCATACCCAGAGAGCTTTTGGCAGGTTTTTTTAACACTTCAAGCAAAGTAGCCTTTTTTGGCTTCATAGAAAGTGGATCTGGTGGCCCATGAACATCATTACGGTCTCAGGAAACTCATATCCTAAAAGCAGACATGAGATTACAATAAATACATTATTTGTTTTTGTCTAATTCGGTAGCCTTATGTGGTAAGTTACTTTAGGCAATTTCGCCCAAACTGAACCAAAACAGGATTTAAAAAACCCTTCCCCCATACCCTGATAGCTTTGAGAACAAGTCCAGGCAAAAGAAAAAGGATGATAAAGCCTTATCCACACAAATATCCATCAGAAAGGACAAGGCGGGGGCGCTTGAAGCATATTTATCTCTCTTAAAAGCTTAACGATATGGTTCAAAAATTCGTAAGAGTAAAATGTTTTTACAGGTCCATGGTATGAGATGTGAAGCTTTTGGGAAAATTGGGTAGACGATTTTTTAAGGCTTTTCAACGTCAGACTCCCTGAACCACCGTCACCATTTGAATGATAAAAATATACATGTGTATGTAGAATTACCTAGGTGATTATTTAAAACTATTTGCTCTTGAAGAGAAGAATACCTTCAACGATGGAGAGCTAAAAAGGTCAAGTTTTGAAATACCTTGCAACTATCAACAATGGAGAGCTAATCAGGATCGACTGCAATCAGGAACTCTTCTCAGATAAAGTAGTCTGCAACCATCATTAACTCTTGTCGGATAAACTACTCTTCAACTCCTCTTGATTTCAATGGTGGTGAGTTGTACAAATAAAGAACCATTCCAAAAGGATAGATAAGAATGAATCTAATGTCGCATACACGAGTAAGCAGGTTCGGTGAGATAGATAAGTATGTGGGAAATAAAATGCGTTTAATACCATTCAGATTAAAATGCGGTGAATGTCATGTTCATGCTCTAAGCCATTGACACTACCATTGTATTTACTTGAAATATTGCTAATTAAGGTAGCATTGAGTGACATACATGGCCATCAAATTGGGGAAAGGTAACATGGTCGGCATTCCCATAAGTCTTGTCCGCATATAAAAAACTCCTTGATTTGAATAGTTGTACAAGATGTGCCCTTCCATTCTGATTTCAAAAAATTTGATGAATCAATGGCCATGATGTGTGAAGATGGGACTTCTTTACACGTCACTCCACTTTCCCTTCCTATCACACAACCTCAGCAAACACATTGTTCATTGTGCTACCCAAATCAACACGAACTGTAATTATCAGCGAAAAGGATCAAATGTTTGTCAACCGTTCAACCATCTCGTAAGAGTTGTCTTTGCTTTTCCACCATCGACAGGCAAAATGAGCTCTCAAAGCTCAAATAAAGACATGGCTTCCGCGTAAATATGATTTTAAAAATAAAATTTAAAATTTATGTGTAGTGAAAACATAATTGTTTAGATGAGACATCACATTTTATCTTAATATCTTAACTATTTATTCAAAATAGAAAAAAATATTATATCATCTTAAAATAGAATCTCTTATCTAACACACAATTTTTTAATTTTTTAAACAAACTTTAGTATTTTTTCATGACAAGACAATCAACCTTATATTTTGGTGTTGATGACCTACTTTTAGTAAAAATTAAAAATAAATATAAACAATAATTAAATTTTTAATTTTTTATATTTTTGAAAACTAACTTGTAGATCTACAAGAAGGTATTTTTAAATTTAAAAAAATATTTTTTACATGATTAAGAGTTGTGAAAAATGAGTTTTTGACTAATTTTATTTTTTGGTAAATGGGCCCCAAAGTGATGGTGCATATATATTTAGTGAACACTTTCATTTGTAAAAGTTGTGACCTATATCCAATTTAGCTAGAATGAATCTAACTAAGCCATATCTTTAACAAAAATTGACATTAAGTTGGATGCTTAAATTTAATTGTACTAACAAGTTGGCCTAAAGTGTGATGTAACTTTTTTATTGGATGACTTTTTTTTACAAGTCTGACACAACTTTAAACTTTCACCTAGGGGTGTTAATACAATAATGTATTCACCTTGAATATGTTCTATCATTAAGTGTGATATTGCACCTATTTAATAAGTTCAGGATATTATGAATATTTAATTATTTGTACCTAAGTAGCTAATAATGACAAGTGTACACCTTAACTCGAGGTACACAAGTGCCACCACTAATTCATCAATCTTTGATTGATGGTAGTTAAGAGCTACATCTATCGTAACTAGACTGAGCTAACTCACCTCTAGATTGAGAGTTGACTAACGCCTATTAGACTTCTCAACTTCTTGATTCATGCATCCAAGATGCCTATATATTTTTATGTCACTCTTTGTAACCTATCTTTGTAATATTGAAGATATGAATATTTATTCATTTTCCTAGTTTTGTGATTAACTTATAAGCATTAAATTCTTGGGTATATTTTTTGTTCATAACAAATTAGTCTTTGAATTCTTCTAGGTAGACTAATCTTTCCGCAATTCCAACAAAAACCTTAAATTTTCCAATATATTTTAGATCTTCCTCTTGACTTGGATTTTCTCATCTATCCTCTATTTTTCTCATATCTTTCCTTGGATCTACCTCTAATGACCAAGGTATCCTTAATGGATTTTGAGGTTTTTCCACTCATTTCCTTAAAAAAAGTAACCACCTTATCAAGTTTCAACTTTGTAGTGGTCAAATTGATTACCACAAGCAAGCCATCTCATAGATTTAGTAACATATATAATTGAATAAATGATTTGGTATTCTCTGTCCATTTTCACATCTATTTAAGTGAGCTAATTAATAACAATGTTAAGAAAAGAACAATTTTTTAGTTACATAATCCCATCTCCCATTCTTAGAGAGTATAGATTCAAGTCCAAAGATTCTTTTTGTTAACTAGAGACTTTGTTTAGTATAAAATTTCTAAATTTTTCCAAAATTTGCTACTGGCATCTTCTTCTAAAACATAGTAGAATTGAATATGCAAGACAAGGTTGAACCAGAATCCTAGCCTTCCTATCAAATTTTTCACAAGCCTTAGTAGACAAACTAGATGGTGCCTTCTTAGAAATTGTAGGCCAAAGATCTTAGTCAACAAAAATTCTTCAATTTTGAGTTTTCAAAACTCAAAATTTTGCCTATTAAATTTCTCCATTTTTGTCCTCAATGACATGATTGCCATTTAATTTGCACTTATATATTTTTCTACATAACTTGCACTAAAAAAAGTCTATTACCTAAAGAGATTACCTCTTCTTTCACAAATCAAGCTTAAGCAAGCTTTGATACCAAATTTAAGAATTTTGGGTATTCAATATTTAAATATAGATATCAAATGGAAAAATCCCGCAAGTAGAATAAAAAAATTTAAAATGTAGAATATTTAAATAATAACGAATCTCAAAGAAGACTAACATTGAACACAAAATAGAAGACAATAAAAATATAACTTAGAAATTTATTCAGAGAGCACCATTTTGAGTTTAAAAATCTAGATGTCAAATATGTGCCACACACTATATTAACTTAGTAAAGAGATTACAAACACAATGAACCTTTTATAGGCACCTTGAATTCTTTTTTCTTAAATTTTGAAGGGATTATAATAACAATTTGATAGCACCTCCTAAATAAATTTTCTTCATTTTTCCGAACACCAACACTCAATATATAGAGAAAGGAACTTCAAGATAGGACACACACTTATTAACACCCAGGAAGGATTCAAGTCATGATTGTTCTCTTTCTATAACCATTCCAACTTACATGTAACTCCTTTTTAGTCATAGATTCTGTTACATGTCTATTTGTTCCCTTTATCTGTTCTTACAGAGTAACTTCTTTGTCATACCTAACATTCCAATTGGTAAGTTGTGTCATCCAAGATGGTTGCGATTGTGTAGTTTTAATACTGCAGCAAATACTAGCTGACCGATCACTCCTGCACGTGGAAAACCGGTTTGCCATAATTATATTGCTTGCGTAAGCTCCAGGCTAGTTCAGAATGATGGTACGTGTTGTCTTTTCTTCTGTCGCGCACTAGGATCGTTTCCCTCGTGCGACAGGGAGTATCACAAAGATTGTTTCCTTTCTCCTCATCTAATGGTTCATGTCATCAATAGCCAATCTCTTTAATAGCCGACAGTCACAATGTTTATATTTCTGGCATCTAATATCTATATGACTTTGTAGTAATATCACCTGTTATCTCAATGTAGAAAATTGTGTGATCACTCTTGGAAAGTTATGCCAGCATATCTTACTAATAATCACTCTCCATCATTTTCTAATGCCGACCAAGCACCGACCCACATCTTCCATGCTGCTCGTGCTGAATCCTCTCACCTATCCTCATAAATATTTCAGCTACCTCTTGCTACAATATATTCAACATTTAATATGTATTTGCCTGTAAATTGGAAGTAATGAACAAGTCTCACTAGAGCTCAAATTCAGATCCTCTATCCCATGTTTTCTTTCATGGTATCAGAGGCACGGGAAAGATTAGTGAGCATTTCAATCCTCTGTTCCATGTTTTCTTTCATTAAGAGTATTTTGTGGAGCTGGTGGCCTTATGATTGTATTTTTTCTTAATTTTTTCAACTGTATAATGAAATAAACAGTGCTAATAATATTTTGTGTAAGTAAAAACAGGAGAGAAAAATTGGAAGCAAATGTAAAAGGGGAGGCAAAGAGATTTGTGGAGTCACATGGCATTTATTTTAATATGTACTGCTTATTTTCACCCTCACATTTTTCCACAGCCTAATTTCAATTTTTAAGCAGTTGCTGGTCCACAAAAATAAGAAAAGATACAAAATTATCTTATTCTCATAAATAAAAATTTTCATGGAGACATCTAACTGCTTAATTTTAAGCGGAAAAAAAACTTCAGCAGCATGGATACAGGAGATTAGTCATGCTGGTAAGGAATATCTTTGAAAATTTTAGCATGGGCTTTATGATGTGGTCATAACTGTTTGATACTGTTTGGTTGAATACAGGCAACTCCTGTAAAAATTCTTGTAAGTTCTCAAGTATGGGTGGAAGATTCTGAAGTGGCCTAGATTGATGGAGAAGTTTTGGAGATCAACGGTCAGCAAGTTAAAGTTCAGGCGGTTGATGGAAAGTTGGTAAGTGAACAGTATTATTTTTAATGACAATCTCTTTCGATTTCTTTTTCTTTTGTGACTACTCTTAATTAATTTAACAGATTCGTACCAAGGACAATAGGTTTCTAGAAAAAACAAGGGCTTCTGTTTACTAATATTATTTCCAGCATCTCTTCCCGGATTGTATATACTAACGATTAGGTCAATAGTTAAATAGTTCTTTTCAGACAAGCTATGGTTTATACACTCAAGCTTACGGAATGAAGCTATATCTGCAAAGTTATTATAACAGCGTAATACTGTCAGGGTGAAATTGCGGGGAAACATGGTTGTTGATCATATCCCAGGTTTCAGGTTTTGGAGATCCAAATAAGAAGCTTCTGCTTGTGTGTAGGTAACGGTAAACTTGTCAAATGTATACCCAAAGGATTCTGAGGCATTGCCAGGTGGAGTGGATGATATGACAAAACTTGATTATTTGCATGAGCCAGAAGTTCTACAAAATTTGGCATCTAGATATGAACTAAATGAAAGTTATGTGAGTTCTCAAGGTTTTCTTTGAATTACCTATTTATTATTTAGTTATAATATTTAGATAGTTCTATTTCTCTTTGCTCTTCAGTTTTGACATAGTTCAAAGATTTTCTCTTAGTTAATGTGCAATACATATGCTTTTGAATAATCTGCAGAACTGTGTTACTAAAAGCAACATTTCTATGACGACGTTATGTGGTATCTGACAGACCTACACTGGAAGTATATTGATTGCCATCAATCCTTCTAGAAAACTTCCTCGCTTGTATGACAGCCAAATGATGGAACGATACAAAGGGAAAAGATTAGGAGAGTTAAGTCCTCATGTGTTTGTTGTGGCAGATGCTGCATACAGGTATGCCTCTCCAATTTTTTGATTGAAGTTGTGTTTTGTAGAAGAGAGACTCTGTTTGATACATCAATTTAAACTTTTTATGGATACAGGATGATGATCAATGAGGGGATAATTTAGTCCATTTTAGTGACTGGAGAAAGTGGAGCAGGTACCGTAAAACCGAATCCACCAAAATGCTTATGCGTTATCTTGCTTATATGGGAGGCCGAGCAGCAACTGAGGGGAGGTCAGTGGAGCAGCAAGTGCTAGAAGTAAGAAACAATGAGCATTTTTCTTATGAATGGAGTGCAAAGAATCACTGTGGCGTTGCTACAGCAATTAAGAAACGCTGTGATCTCAATCTTATCATATTATATATATGTCTTCATTGTTTGTATTATGTAATCATTATCTGATTTTCCTTTTTTTCCCTGCTTTGCAGTCAAGTCCTTTTCTGGAAGCCTTTGGAAATGCAAAAAGTGTTAGGAATAACAATTCCAGGTTAATGCTTTTCTTAAGATTCTCCATTGCATGCATAATGAAAGGAAATTTGAATATAAGGATTTGTTAATATGTGGATTTGGCTTAGTTCCTTGAATATCAAGGGTACAATTTCTTCTCATCAAAACATTTCTTCTGACTAAGGTGCATATTTCATGCAGTCGTTCTGGTAAATTTGTTGAGGTACAATTTGACAAAAATGGTAGAATATCAGGAGCTGCTGTCAGAACATACCTACTAGAAAGGTCTCATGTTTGCCAAATTTTAGATCCTGAGAGAAACTATCATTGTTTATATCTTCTCTGTGCTGCACCCCCAGAGGTATGCAGCATCATGCTTTGGTAATTGTGACTGCAATTGACCATTAAATTGGCACATTGTCTACTTTCTATGTTGTATTCTGAATCTATTTATGACTGATTTGAAATTGCAGAATGCCAACAGTTGCAGAATTGCAGAACTACTTTCTCAAATTTTCTTCATTTCTGATTTCAGGATATTGAAAAATATAAGTTGGGACATCCAAGCTCGTTTCATTATTTGAATCAGTCCAACTGTTATCAACTTGATGGAGTTAATGAAGATGAAGAGTACCTTGCAACGCGAAGAGCAATGGAAGTTATTGGAATCAGTACAGAAGAACAAGTATGATTGACATTTTGTAGAATGAGAAATTAAAGGTTTACATCTTTATAAAACATGATCTTTATGTTTTTCTGAATCACCTGATGTTTTCAGGATGCAAAATTTCGAGTTGTGGCAGCTATTCTCCATTTAGGTAATGTGGATTTTACTGAGGGGAAGGATAGCGATTCTTCTAAGCCAAAAGATGAGAAAGCAATGTTTCATCTTAAGATAGCAGCCGAATTGTTCATGTATGATTCCTTTCTAAAATGATGATCAGTATATTATACTGGTTCTAAATATATTGCTGTAGTGCCCTTTCAACCTTGAGTGTGTACTGATCTTTTTAGTGGACCACATTATATATTCTTTTAGGTGTGATGTTAAGGGTCTAGAAGACTCTCTTTGTAAACGTGTCATTGTGACTCGAGATGAAAGCATTACAAAATCTCTTGACCCAGTTGCTGCAGTTACCAGCCAAGATGCATTGGCAAAAATAGTATACTCATGATTATTTGGCCTGTATGATATACCATTTTTAAGGCCTACTTTATTTAGAACAAGATATTAAAGAAAAATGCAATTGGAGAGAAGCATATATTTCTCAATTTTTGTAGGATATATACTGTTCTATGGGCCCTACTTAAGACAATGCCATTTGTATTAAATGCAGGTTGGTAAATAAAATAAATAATTCAATTGGCCAGGATGCTAACTCAAAGACCCTAATCGAAGTTCTTGACATTTACGGTTTTGAAAGTTTTAAGAATAACAGGTATCTTTTATTCATAGCCAACATTAGCAAGATTCTTTCTACATTTATTGAAATCATGCCTTGTAGTTGTAGTCACTCCAATTTAGTGAGTTACATATGAAACCTTTCATATTGTGAAATGTGTATGTATTATATCGAAATCTTAAGTGAGCTAAGGGAAACCTACTTATCTTTTGCATTGCAGTTTCAAACAGTTATGTATCAATCTCACAAATGAGAAGCTACAACAACACTTTAATCAGGTCAGGAGATTCCATATCTATTAAGTTATTGGTTTTTTTTAATTAGAAATATATAAAAATATTTGGTATATTTTACTTTTTCTCTGGGTATATTTGCTTAACTATTTTAATACTGTTTGTTGCTTATAATGTTTACTTTTTCCATGGACTTTTGTATATGTTGTGCAGCATGTCTTTAAGATGGAACAAGATGAATACTTAAGAGAAGAATATTGTCTGTTGCTTATAATGTTTACTTCTTCCGTGTACTTTTGTATATTTTGTGCAGCATGTCTTTAAGATGGAACAAGATGAATACATAAGAGAATAAATGATTGGAGCTACATTGAATTTGTTAACAATCAAGATGTTTTTGGATCTAATTGAAAAGTTTTTTGATTTCCATTTCCTTTGATGGTTTGATTTAGATGCAAATAGAGGATGCATGGTTAAACATACATACAATGTCATCATTAAGGCTCTTGATAAAAATCATGTTTACATTTTGTAAACTATGTAAATCCTTTTTTTCCCCATCCTGTGTTGCTATTTGTTACAGTTAAAATAGTTTTTGTTAATACTTGTATGAGTTTAAAGCTTCAAATACTAAAATTGTTTCTATATAATTGATTTTCTTATGGAGTAAATATTTTAAAACGAATGATCCCTCTCTCCATTCAACTTGCAATGCTTTGTCAAAATTTTGCATTTATGAGACATAAACTTTTATTTCTTTAGGGCCAAGATCTTAATACTATATTTTGTATATGTAGAAACCAAGGGGAATTGTCACTCTTCTGGATGAAGCATGGTAAGTTTATGTAACCTTTATCCCTACAAACTTTGAGATGGTCATTCAACATCATACATATGATGTTCCCTTTTTCCTGGAACTTCTTTTTTTATTCCAAAAACTTTTAGTGAACTGATGCCATTGGCTATTGGTTATATACTTGTTTCAAAATATGAATGGCATGTCCATTAACTACGTGAATATTATTTTGCATGTTTTGCACACACGCCCCACCAAGGGCAGGGACCCCCTCTTTTCACTCTAGACAGGCTGCTTCGCTCCCGCCTCACTTTGCATGTCCTTAATCTGAGCCTAAATTGGTCATGTGCCTTCAAACGATCAAATTCCCCTGACCAAATTCACCTACCTGAGTTTCGCTAAGTCTTTTGCTTTCATAGAAGTGCCCCTACGGGTTTCCCTTTGTTCGTTGCCTGGGTGTCCTCCAGGCCTCGTAGACCTACAGTTGTGAGTTGCCTCATGTGGGTTGCCACTCATGTTTCATTGTTGAGTAGAGGCTGACACCCAACTTTCACCTGCATGGCAGGCTCCACAATCAGTTTCTTCTTTTGAGCCTTGACCAAGCATCCAAACGAGCATGAGATTCCACATCTCACCTAACCTGGGTCTACCATACAAAGAAATCAATGCACACCATTAGTGGAAATTGGCCAATAAACATTGCTCCATTCCCTTCATTTTACCTGGGGCATTCAAATCTGGAGAGAAGCAAAGTCCTCCCCCCTTCCGTTTTTCGCTCTTTTCCTTGTTCCTACTGACTTGGTCCCTGATCATTCGATTCGCTTTTTCCTTCATTGTTTACTTTTAGGAAAAGTTTCCCATGGATTTGGGATGTTTTCTTGGTACCTAAGTGAACTGCCAAGGTTTAGTTAAGTTTTGGGAAGTTGTGGAAATTTCATTCTGAAACTCCGTCCCTCCATGGCCATTTCTGGAACTTCGTCCCTCTATGGCCATTTCCAGAACTCCATCCCTCCATAGCCATTTTGGGAACTTTGTCCCTCTGTGTCCATTTCCATAACTCCATCCTTTCGTGGCCGTTTTGGGAACTCTGTCCCTCTGTGGCCATTTCTGGGACTTTCCTTCCAGGCTGTCGTGTGTGCATTGTTGTTTCAAAAGGGCGCTGACCCTCTGGCTTTCCCCTTCCAAACTTTTGCATTTTTCAAAATGAGTCAAATCTTGAGGAAGTATGTCTTGGCACTCTTTCTACCCCTTTTCCCATGCACTACAATTGAGAAATCTCAAATTTGCTAAGTTTTGTGAAGTTTTGGAACTTCCTTTTAGGAACGTTGTCCCTCCTTGGCCGTTTCTGGAGATCCGTCCCTTTGTGGCCGTTTCTGGAACTTTGTCCTTCAGGTTGCTTTTAACTTGTTTCTCATTATTTCGAATCGATCTCCTGGCTACGGAACTATATCCTTCAATTGCTTTCAACTTCTATCCTTTGTGGCTATTTCTGAACTTTTTCCTCCCCATGTTTATAACTTCATTCTATGTAATCCCGTCTTCGGCTGCTTTCAGAACTTTGTCCTCATGGCCATTTTGTAATCTCATCCTTTCAGGCCATTTCTGTGAACTTCGTTCTTCCATTGTGAACTCCATCCTCTGAACCTGTCTTCCTTGGCTATTTCAGGAACTTTCATTCCCTTCAGGTAGCCATTTCTTTTAGAATTTCTATCCCTCCGTGGTCGTTTCGGGAACTCCATCCCTCCTTGGCCATTTTTAGAACTCCATCCCTCTGTGGTCATTTCAGAACTTCCCTTCTGGGTCATCGTCCCTCTTCCCATCATCCACCGTCTTCCACTTGTCTTTCGTTCGTCTGTCATCCTTCCGCCCTATGGCACCTGCACCTCGGAGCACGCATTAATGTTTATGGTCCAAATGATCTCCAAATATGAATATTATGATCTTTTAATGATGCATGGATGGATCTAATAAGGATTTTGTAGGATTTGACTAATGTTTGTCTTGATTTGTGTATGAATGCACTTACGAGAATTCATGTATGCAAGATTCAAGGAACCTACCATAGGTCCATCGGGGAGACCCATTGAGAAAGCTAAACAAGGAAAAGCACATAGCTCTTGTCACCATTCATTTTATGCCCACCTTTCCTCGTAGCACCCATCAATAGAACTGGCATTAGAAGCGGGCCTATGTCAAGGAAGTTAGTGACAAATCTATAAAGGGTGGTCTTGAAGGTGGTGGGAGGGAGCAGTTGTTTCCTCCCTCCAAACAAATGATCACGATCCATCAGGAGTTGTCTCATCAGATCATCTGATCCATTTAACAATGATGCAAACAAGGTGTACTTGACTGATTGATAAATTTTTCAAATCCATCAAGGGAAGAAGGCAGCTTTCAACTAGTTTCAGCTATAGTGAAAAGGGAAATCAACAAGAGGACAAAATTGCTGCAGTGACTGGCCACTCGAAGACAAAACAGGGAAAAGACAAAGATGTATTTTAAGTTTTTGAATATTGTGGGCTAGGTGAAGCCCTAGTGCAATCAAATCTAGGCCACATAATGTAATTCATTCCTATCCATTCATCTGGGATTTGGAAAACTATAAATAGTGGCTTACCCCTCATTTGTAAATGGTTGGAAAACTGGTGTAAATACATTTTGCAGCAATAGAAAGTAGCATTGCATGATTTATGGGTGTTGCTTTTGAGTTTGCTCATTATGTGTGCATGGTTTTACTTCCCTTTTAGTTTAGTTGTTAGTTTCTTGAATGGAAGTGGTGATGGTGATTGTTGTTTTAGTATTTGATGAATTTCTAGCTCATGCTTTTTGGAGTCCATTGATGATGAATCACTTTGCAAAGCTAGTCTGAGCTTCCTTCCTTTATTGTTGCAACTTAGTTCAATTGCATGTGCATGATGTGTGTGTAATCTAAAAATTTGCAGTCCTTAGAAGATTACACTAGTTTTGTGTAACTGTAAGATCCTCTTGGCCAAGAAAAACCTAGTTTAGGGGGTTTGTCTACTGTAGCAATCTCCATGATGACTGTTCATTTGTAGTTTCAGATCCAGGAACCTTCTCTCTTCCCTGCCCTTTTTCCTTTTTTTTAATAAGTAACCTTAGGCAAGGTTCATTGCACATTGTAAAGCTAAATCCAATGATAAAATGGAGTTCAAGACTGTTGTTTGAACCTGCAGCAAACACACGACTCTCCCATCCTAAGAACTCCATTTGCAAATCCAACTTCCCCGCTTTGTGACTCATCTGTAAGTCCGCCTTGTGATTCCAGCAAATCACTTGAAACAACTAAGATATTCCAAGCACTGTCAAGACCTAACATTAGATACCTTGGGGTAGTGTTCTGCAATTTGATTGTGGAAGATTATCTTTCAAGAGAGGTGATGCATCTATGCATTACCTGTGTTGAAAAGTGCATAAAAAACACATCAACAAATATGACATAGTGAATGGGATAAAAATAGGTGTGACATTTTTGTCAGCTATGGGAACAAGACATAATCAATGAACAGTTATATCTCAATTGTTTAACAAAATAAGAATCCCATAGTCATCAAATGAAGTTAAATAAAGATGATAGTTCACATTGGACTTCAGCTATGAAACAAAGATTAGGTCATAATTAGTTCATAAATAGGGGTAATAGAAAGGCTTGGATTGATGATCATTTACTTGGAATTTATATTAATGAGCTAATGAAATCACATACTTCAAAGTTTAAACAAATGGGGAGTTTGGTGACGAGTCACACAAAAGGACCTGCTTTCAGCTAATAAAATCTAAGGGGAAATAAAAAATGGGATATAATAGGAGAATTGAAAATTAAGATGGACTTGAGTTTAAGTTCAGTTATATGCTACAATTGATTAATGATGGTGAATATAATTCAGTATTCACTTTTTGTTAGGTTTCTTTTGGATATGATAACATAAATATTTTGTTTGATTTGCAGGAGATTGAGGCCAATGCTTAGAATTTTTCAGTGACAAGAACATGTGAATAAAATTTTGTCAATAATTGTATCATTCTTTTGGCTTTGTAGTATGTTTCCAAGATCAACCCATCAGACCTTTGTTCAAAATTTTTACCAAACTTTCAAGAACAATAAGCGGTTTAGCAAACCAAAACTTTCTCACACTGACTTCACAATTTGTCACTATGTTGG
>VDFB02160175.1:0-15323 GCA_007258455.2 Sequoia sempervirens | reverse complement strand
ATGAAAATTTTAAAACAAGATATATCAGGATATTATCTCGATAGGAGTAGTTTTGCAACAAGAATATGTGTATCTTTAATTTATCCCTTTGTGAATGTGTAATAGGGGAAAGGTTCCTTCAACATCAAAGATAGAGGTAGAGAGCACAAAAGAGGAGGCAACCAAGTAGCTAGCATCTTAGTCAACAACATCTAAACTAGTTTTAGATCTTGTTGACCAGATGAAGGTAGCACTAGGAGCAAAGGGAGCATCATCATCCTCTAGAGAGCCAATATTCTTTCCAGTTACTAGTTCAGATGGAAATAATTCGGTTCCAATTCTTGATCGAGTGGATGTAATAAACCACACCAAATTTTTCAATTTTGAAACTTTTAGCATCAACAAAATAAGAAGAGATAATAAACTGAAAATCAACTACCTTCCACTTTTTGACCACCCAGATGCCAGTGTGGGCAAGGTGAGAGAATATGGTGGCAAGGTTTATATTGCAATGTTTGAAAGTAACCACTTGTTCAGTGGGATGAGTGATAAACTTCCACTTATGCAGTGGTATAAAATTGAAAGTAAACAACTGACAACTCTTCTACTTTTTAGCAATGAGTGCAAATCAAGAACCACTTGTGCAATAGGGTCAATACAAGAAAGCCAATTATTTAGTGGATGATGAAAGATGCCACTTATCTAGTGGGGTGAGATACAATACCACTTATATAGTGGGCTAAGTAGTCAAATGAAAGAAGAGAAAATCATTGAATGGTACTACTAAATCAATGTTACAATAGGATACTCAATACAAATGATACCAATAGTTAAAATCTAGCTACCAATGAGATAAGAATATGATAGCAACACCCAAAATACATTCAACCCATTGAAATGAGATAACACCAATGAAACTACAATAATATACTTGAGTATAGCAATAAGTAGAGGAATGATTTAACTCAGAAAATGAGTTCCAATAGGTCTACAACACTCAAAAATAATAGTGAACAAGTCTAAAACTCTCTAAATAGCAAGCTACAAGTGGGTACACCTCCCAAGAGAATCACCCAAACACCATAGAATGTTCCCAAACTGATTGTAGGGTCAAGGGAAGGTCTAGGTTCCACCAAGGAAGTCTGGAAGAACCATGAAAGAGGGTGAATGTCACCACAACCCTAATACCTCAAAACCCCAAAATGTATAACTGGCTAGGAGGGGTGATCAGCTCCATAAAATCCAACTCTCCTTCAAAAAATTTGTAAACTTGCAAATCAAGTCACCCAGGGATGAGGAATAAGATAAGACAATACCCATAAGCATATGGTCAACTCATCATTCTGTACTTCTAAAACATGGTACGACTTGCATAGAGAAATAGTATGGCTAGCAAGCAAAAACCCAAGGAAATCCACTCCAAAATTACTTTTCAAGTAAAAAAACCACACTCCAAAATATTGCATCTAAAAAAAATCAAAGCAAGTCATCATGGAAGAAAATTGAAATCTTCACCAAAGCCTAATGGAGACTCCTGTAGTGAAGCCACTCCAATGTATAGCTAGGGAGTATTTTACAACTCTGAAACTAGAGCAACGTTGAAGGTTTTTTTCTCCAAATCCCTTGAAGGATTCAATCTATAATTCAACAATACTTTGTTGTCTTCAATTGACATACTTAATCTCCTTTTGAAATATGCTTAGGAACTTGTTGTCCCTATTGCTCACAATATTCTTGGGCAACTTGTGCAATCTGAACACCTCTTTGAAAAAGAAATCAACAACCGAAGCTATTGTGAATGTTGTAGAAATTACAAATAAGTGTGCAAAATTAGTCAATCTATCAACAATAACCGAAATATAATCTCGTCCTTGCACCTTCGGTAACCCCATAATGAATTCCATGGAGATATTTTCCCATTTTTGGTTGGGAATGGGTAGAGGTTGCAACAAGCCTACAGGAAAAGAATTTTCATGTTCTGCTGATAGATTTGACATTCTTTGACATAGTGAAGGACCTCATCCTTGAGCCCCTTCCATGAAAATCTCTCCCAAATCGGTCAATAAGTTTTGAAGTAGCCTTTGTGACCAGCCAAGGAAACATTATGGAATATCTAAAGCACCTTCATCTTGAGCTCCAATTTGAGCACCAAAATGGTTCTTTCCTTGTATAAGATCAAATAATTCACCAACTTGTACCTTTCATCATGCAAGGTACCTTCAACTATGTTGGTGGAAAAGGAGTTCTTGGCTTACTCTGCAAGGATCTTCTCCTTCCAATCAGTTGTAATCTCCATCCAAGAGCTCAAATGTGGCCTTCTTGACAAGGCATTGGCCACTATGTTGTTCTTCCCTTTAATATATTTTTTTCAAAATTGTAAGCTTGGAGATTACATACCTACTTCTGTTGTTTTTCATTGAGGTCTTTCTAATGCAAGAAGTGCTTGAGACTATTATGGTCAATCTTCACAATGAACTTACCACAAACCAAATATTACCTTAATTTGGCCAAGGCGTGCATGATTGCAAGCATCTCCTTGTCATTTATGGAGTAGGTCCTTTCCACACCCCTCAACTTTTTGTGTTCAAACATAATTGGGTGCTTGTCTTGCATTAGAACAACACCAATCCCTTCTCCCGAGGCACCCCACTATAGCTTGAATGGCTTGGAGAATATTGGTATATCCAAAATTGGACATGAAATCATGATGTGCTTAAATTGGTCAAAATCCTTTTGTGTTGCATCTAACCATATGTTTGCTCCCTTCTTGGTAATATACATGAGAAGAGTAGCCAATTGTGAATAACGCTTCATAAACCTTCTTTGGAATCCACAAAGACCCAAAACTACCTTCAACTGAGTGGGTTTTTTTGGTGGTGGCCAATCCAAAATAGCCTTTATCTTCTCTTGGTCCATGCTAAATCCCTTTGAACTAATCAGATGACAAAGCTATAGGAGTTCAATCATTCCAACTCACATTTTGATTCTTTGGGAAACAAAGATTCAGACTCCAAAATATTTAGAACCTCCACCAAATGTTTTAGATGCTCCTCTCACAACTTACTATAAATTAGGATGTCATCAAAGAATATTAAAACAAACTTCCTTAGTTGCTTATTGAAAACCCAATTCATGTAGGATTGAAAGGTTGCAGACACATTAGTTAAGCTAAAAGGCATAACTAAAAACTCATAATGTCCAAAATTACATCTGAAAGCAATTTTCTCAATTCCCTCCTTGTAGTGCCCCTCCAGTTGTTGCTATGTGTTATGATTTGTTTATGTTGTTAGACAATACCTTTACTATGATAGACCCTGATACCTTGTTATGGTTTTATGATCGTTGACATTAGAGCGATAATGGTGTTATATTTTGATGTGATGATACACTATATGGATGTTTATGTTTTATGTTATGCTTTTGATTAGCATAGTTGTTAATATTGATATATGCTCATTTGTTGATTAATGATGCTTTAATTTCGTCAGTCTTGATGTGACTGTATTGGTGAAGGGGACGGGATTACATCACTTGCATGCGAACGCCCTGTGATTCCATGATTTCTCTTCACGATGTATCTGCTATGTTATATGCATATTCGACACTCGTCTTGTTTGTAGGATTGCAGGTACATGACATCGTCTCCACCTGGCTTCACAGGTCTAAGCGTGTCCACTTTCCCAACGGTTATGTTGATAGGGAGATAGTAACAGAGTGGCCTTGTCAAACCACAAACCCTGTCATAGTGTGTCATCAGTTTGTGTCTTGTTTGTTGTTGAGTCATGTCGTCTTTGATGTTTTGATAATTTATTATCGGTGGAAATTATATGTGAAAATTAATGTTTAAGTGGTTGTAAATGTTAATTTATGTATTTTAGATTAAAATTGTTATTTAATTTAATTTTATTCAATTGGTAAGGTAATTTAATCTATTGATTAAATTTATCTTATTAAATGGATAAATTAATTAATTAAATTAAAGTTTTTGATTAAATAAATTAAATAATTAAAGTTGTTTTGTAAAGTGCATAGATTAAGTGATTTAAATTTATTTGGAAATTAAATTGTGTTTTAAATTATTTAAAAGCAAAAATAAATTGTGAATGCATAAGAGGAAATAACTATGGTGGTTGAGAAAGATATTTTTGAATTTTGACTAAGTGTTGAGAAAATTAATGGGGGGATTTGATGGAAAAAGAGATATATTTTGGGAAATTTGGTTGTTAAAATGGAGGAAGATTTGGCTCTGTAATTTTACATTTGGTCTCGAAGCGGAGATTTTGGAAGAGGTTCTGGAAGATTGGATTTTGCAGGGAAGCTCAACTTTAGTTTTCATTCCTACAAGCTTCAAAAAATAGGTTCTTTTGTTGCTTTGAATTATTTGTTTTGTGATTTGGAAAGAAGCTTTGTTAAATTTTGTGAAATTGAAAGATTAGAGGATCTGTGGATTTTATAGAGGTATTGCTTTTAAATTTTGAATGGATGTCTGTAAAACTTGCTGTGAATTTTTGAAAATCTTTGTAGAAAAATTGAGAAATTCTTAGATCCTCTGTAGGGAAATGAATTTAAAACAATAGGAAATTCAAAATGAAAACAACAAAAGAAATTAAAAAACCTCTGTAAGAATGAATGGAGATCCTTAATTAAAATTATGGAAAAGAGATTCTCTGTTAAATTCTTTGAAAATTGAAATGCATTGTTTAAAACTGGAAAATCCCCTTTTGTAGAATATTTTTGTGAAAATTTGTCCTTTTGGACAATTGTTCTAGTATATTTTGCATATATATATATATAAATATGCACATATAGATTTTATGTTTACTGTAAAATTTTATTGAAAATTTGAGAATTTTGAAAACACAGAAACAAAATAAAAATTAAAAAAATAAAAATAAAATTTTAAAAATTTGGGCGGCCTACCCATGCCCCACCCATGGATGCCCTCATGTCTCCCCACAACACTGAGTGGCACCAGCAACCCAGGAGTCTTTCACAGCTCCTAATCTAATCCCCACTCCCATTGGGGCTTACTCTTTTATTAAATTTATTTTGCCGGTACCATTTCTTTTTTATTACTAATATATATATATATTATATATTTTAAATAATTGGATTTTGTTTAAATGATTTGGGAATTTAAATTGATTTTATAAATATATATTTAAATTATATATATATATATATAATTGTATATATATTAAGTATATAATTATATATATATATATATATATATATGTGTTTAATATATATTTATATTTAAATATAATTATCTTAAGATTATTTTATTATAATAGTTGCAAATATTTATTTTATAATAAAATGATTTTATTTAAAAAAAATGATTTTTATCACTGTGTAATTAAGGAAAATGGAATTAAACTATTAGTTTTAGAATTCCTTAATGTTGCAAATGTAATTATATTTACTTTGAGTATTTGTAAGTGATGTGTAATTGAGTTAATTGGATTTAGGAAATCCTAAAGTTAGGTTATTAATTTTCCTAAATTGTTTTTTTAGTTGTGTTTTCTCTCATTCTCGTTGTTGGGAAAATTGAGTTATTTGTTTATGTAAGACTTCTAGATGTGTTTCTTTTGAAATGGGGTTGTAACTTGTGATGGTTTAGCCTTTGAATTAACTTGGGTAGTGCGTGTGGGTTCTATTAAGTATGGACACCTGGTTCTATGAACAAGTTGTGTTGTATATTGTTATTGAGTTGGTATTTGTAATTGATTTATGTGCACCTTGTCTACCCAATGTTAGTGGAATTGATTCCTTAGGTTGTTAATAGGGGAGTGGCTCTTTATGGGGGCTGACACACAAAGTGACCCAGTGTCAGGGTAACTCATGTAGAGTTAGTTTAATCAATGAAAACTAAATAAATATGTTAGGGGAAAAGGGTAGTTTAAACACTTAACTTATTGTAAGTGCCTCGCTCACAGAATCAAGGGCTAGTATAGACTTGGGATGAGACGAGAAGGCCTGGGATGGCAAGATCGTTATCTTATCTCTATGAAAGATAATCGATTCCGCATTGGATTGCATGTGGGGTCGGTTTCGTAAGAGGTCACTAGGGTAACCCAAGATGGGGGTCGGAACCTAGGAAGATTCGCCAGGGTAACCCATGCAACTTTGTGATGACACTCCTCCTATGACAACTGTCAGTTTGTTTATTGTATTGTGTAGTTGATCATTATAATTTGGAAGCATTGTAACCATTTTGTTAGTATTGTACTTGTGTAGTTTAGTATTGTTATTTCCTGTGTCTAGGGGTTGTATATTTTTCCTAGGAAGCTCTTTTACTATCTCCTAGCACAGGGGGTGGGCCTTTGGGTACCACTTGGTTGGGTGGAACGTGTACCTTACACCGTTGGGTCCCCAGTTCTTGTTCATGATGGCGAGTACTTCATTATTGGAGAGCTCACGTGTACCAATGGATTTGTACTTCTCTTATGTCACATTTGTATCAGTTGGATACCTTGTAATTGTATCACTCCTCAATTGTATTCAAGGAGAACCTTTGTAATTTGTAATTGTAACACTTTTGTATAAACTGTGTCATTTGGAAATGAGAATTGTAATTGTAATATTAAATAAATGCAATGTGTGAACGAATCATTATTGTACTTTATATCTTAGGTGATGTATTTTAATGTTATTGGATGTATGATCTTTAATTCATGAGTAATAAACATAAGTTATATTTAGTAACTTTTGTTAGTAATGGGTATTGTAAGTAAGCGTCGTCACGTACCTTAGAGAATGTATGTGTTAGTGTAGTTTACTTTACTTGTTTAATTACACTTATAAGAAAAAAAATTGTTCACTTCCGTTATGTGTGTGACATTCTCTAGGGTTTTGTGGCGGTCATTACACATGGTATCAGAGCCCAAGTTTAAATACTGGGTGCTCTGGGATAATGTTGAACCCATTAAGTTGTTAGTTGCGTAGGATTTAAGTTTGTGTACCTTGTCTTGGCGTCGGTTTGTATCTATGTAGATCATGCCAAATCTAGGTGAGGCTGCGGTAGTATCGGTCGGCAAAAGTCACAGAGGTAATTAGAAAATTTTTCCTCCCATTTTTCCCCAGGACTCAAATCATGAGGAGCAACAGGCTTCCCAAAACATACTTGAGGGCGGTGATCAAAATCAGGGTCCACCAGGGATCGGGGATGCTCAGTTGCATCATTTATTAGAGGAGACACTACTCATCTAGGTCCAAGGAAGGACAGGGATCGGGACATTATGGGTGAGAGAGAGGTTCCAGCACAGTCAGAGGTAGTCATGACTGCTCATATGAGAGACCTGCTTAGAGCTCGTCTGCCTACATTTGATGGTTTAGGTAGCGGATTAGAGGCTAAGACATGGATGATAGATCTAAATCAGTGTTTTTTTATGCACCCTTATGGTAGCAACACCAAAGCTAGATGTGTGATCATGCACCTAAGAGATTTTGCATCGACTTGGTGGAGGTTGGAGGAGGAGAAGCACCATATTGATATTAATATTGTATCTTGGGATTTGTTCTTAGAGAGGTTCAGGGCTAGATTTCTTTCTGACCATTGGTAACAGCGTCGTGGAGACGAGTTACATGCCTTGCGACAGATGGCTATGTCCATAGAGTAGTATGAGTGTCCTTTTTACGAGTTCAAGCAGTTTGTGGTCATCGGTGATGATGAGGGAATGCTTGTTCAACATTTCATCAGGGGCTTAAATACCTAGATCAATGGTGGTGTGCGGGTTTTCGAACCCAAGGCTATGGAGACAGTGGTGGAGAAGGCTAGATTGGTGGAGGAGAACCTAGCGATGGCATTAGGTGGTCACACTAGAGTACAGATAGGTAGTTCTTCAGCTGCATGGCCTAGTGCACATAGTGGTTAGACTCAGGGAGCTGGACCACCTAGGACACAATAGGTGTCTGCACAGAGTGGGCAGTATCAAAATTCTCAGGGGAAACGAAAGAGTTTCCAGCAGAGACAGGGTGACAGATATCAGTAAGGTGGTGACAGGAACTAGAGGCATAATAAAGGCAACACTTATGAGCAGTCGACACAGATTTCATAGTCTACCTATAGGGGTAGCATTCAGCAGTCGAGCGCAGCTCCTGGAGGTAGAGGTTTTGGCAGAGGTACTAGATGTTTTGTGTGTGGCCAATAGGGTCACATAGCGCAATAGTGTCCCAATAGGGGCACATCAGGGTACACTCAGAGGCCAGCGGTGTCAGAGCTGATAGTTGGTGATGCAGGCAGAGGGCATCGAGTATTTGTTGTAGTTGATAACCACCAGACAGATCATTAGAGCACAGTAGTAGAGACATGGTATGTTACAGGGTAACTGAGTTACCATTTTATTTGATTTTGGAGCATCAGATTCCTTTATTTCATCATTTGTCGTGGCACAATGTAGACTGATGGTAGCAAAGAAAGACGTTAAGTGGCAGGTCGAATTGGCCTTCGATGCTAAAGTCGCAGTTCAATCCCTAGTACCTGACTATAGATTGGGGATTTGATCCTTTCACACTACATTAGACCTTCGCATTATACCATTGGGGTTGTATGACATTGTCTTAGGGATGGATTGGCTTGAGGCTCACAAGGCCATGATTGACTATTGACGCAAGTCGATTCGATGTATTGATGCATCTGGTAGTGAGGTTGAGATTGTGGGAGTTCAAAGACCCATATAATTGAGGATGATCTCGGCTATGTAGCTGAGGAGATGTGTACGTTAGGGATGTCAGTTATTTGCAATGACAGTAGATGACTTGGAGTTGGGTGATAGTGAAGAGAAGGTTACTCTTGATAGCCACCCCATACTCTAGGAGTATGCAGATGTATTTCCCGATGATATTCTAGGGATGCCACCTTAGCGTGACATTGATTTCAAGATTGATCTGTCACCTGGTTCTGAGACTATTTCATGAGCTCCATACCGTATGACTACATAGGAGCTTAAGGAGCTTCGCTTGCAGCTAGAGTAGTTGTTAGCGAAGGGTTTCATCTGCCCTAGTGTTTCACCTTGGGGAGCACCAATAATTTTTGTGAAGAAGAAGGATGGTTCTCTTCATTTGTGCGTAGACTACTGTTAGTTGAACAAAGTGACAATCAGGAACCAATATCCCTTACCTAGGATTGATGACTTGTTTGATCAGATCAAGGGTGCTACGGTCTTTTCAAAGATTGATCTTAATTCAAGGTATCATCAACTATGCATATTTGATGTCTTTATCCATAAGACGACGTTTCACACATGTTATGGTCACTACGAGTTTACTGTGGTACCGTTCGGGTTGACGAATGCACCATCTATGTTCACGAGTTTGATGAACGGAGTCTTCCGCACATATCTGGATAGATTTTTACTAGTATTCCTTGATGATATATTGATCTATTCCAGGACCATAGAGGAACATGAGGAGCATTTGAGGCAGGTATTGTAGTGTTTGAGAGATAATCATTTGTACGCTAACCTGTCCAAATGTGAGTTCTTTAAGACTGAGGTCAAGTACCTTGGACATGTGATTACAGGAGAGGGTGTTGCAGTAGATCTTGCGAAGATCCAAGCGATCATTGATTGGCCCGCACCAACCAATGTGGCAGAGATATGTAGTTTCATGGGTTTAGCAGGGTACTACAAAAGTTTTGTTGAGGGTTTCTCGAGGATAGGACATCATATCACTTCTCCTCAAAGGAAAGGGAAGAGGTTCGTTTGGTTAGAATAGTGTGAGTTAGCATTCCAGACACTGAAGGAGAAGTTGACCAGTGCACCGATTCTTGCGATACCTGATCCTACTGGAGATTTTGTTGTCTGTACTGATGCATCTTTGGAGGGATTAGGAGCAGTCTTGATGCAGGATGGTCGAGTGATTGCGTATGAATTGCACAAACTCAAGGATCATGAATTGAATTACCCTACACATGATCTTGAGGGAACAGATTTGAGTTGCACAGTGACCATCAAAGTCTACAGTTCATCTTCACACAGCCTAATCTTAATGCTAGACAGAGGCGATGGATGGAACTCCTTTGAGTATGACTTTGAGGTGAAGTACATCTAGGGGAAGGAGAACGTAGTTGCTAACACTCTCAACAGGCAGAGACATAAGTTGTTTGAGTTGACTCTCAGTGTGGATCTGAGGAGTTAGATTCTTTCAGCACTTCCTGCAGATAGTTGGTACCAGGAGGTGAGACCAGAGATAGAGTCAGGTAGGTTTCTCAAGGGAAGATTCTCAGATTATTCTCTAGATTCAGATGGTTTCTTGAGGCACATGGGACACATTCTATTTCATCTTTTGATTTTCTGCCTTGGTTTAATGAGGAGGCACATCGGGCTGTGTAAGCTCATCGAGGTAAGAAGAAGATGCATGTATGTTTAAGCTTTTTGGGCGGGGCATGAGCGAGATCTCATTGAGTTTTGTGTGTGGGGTGTTTGAGATTGTCGGCCAGTGAAGGCTAGTTACCAGCATGGAACTGCTGACCACATTTGGGTGCAGAGTGGAAATGGGATATAATCTCATTGGATTTCATTGTTTAGTTCTGCCAACTCTTCGATGACGCGGAGTGTATATGGTGGCCGGTGGATGGTTGATGGAAGGTGCGCCCCGCTATTCGTTCATCCTACTATTCTTCATTTGGTTTCTAAATATTCATAGAATTGTGAGGTTGCACGGTATTCCTCATTGGATCATTTCTGATAGGAATCCTGTGTTCACCTCAGCTCTCCGGACGTCATTACAACATGCTATGGGGACTCAGTTGAACTTTAGTTCAACATATCATCCTAAGACAGATGGAAAAACTGAGAGGATCAACCAGATCCTCAAGGATATGTTGCGCATGTATGTGATGGACCAACATACACGATGGGAGGACTATCTCCATTTAGTGAAGTTTTCTTATAACAAAAACTATCAGAGTTTGATTGGTATGCCTCCTTTCCAGGCATTGTATGGGCGTCTGTCTCAGACTCTTTTGAGTTGGGATCAGTTAGAGGACAGAGTTCTTTTGGGTCCTTAAATGGTTCAAGATATGGAGAAGCAGGTGATTCAGATCAGGTAAAATTTGGTTGCAGCACAGGATACGAAAAAGAAGTATGTTGATGTGCATCGGGTGGATCGTCAGTTTGCAGTAGGTGACCGAGTCTTTTTGTGAGTGTGTCTACGAAAGATTCCAATCCGATATAGAAAGGGCTCCAAGCTCACACCTCACTTTGTCGGGCCATTTGAGATTCTTGAGAAGATTGGTCCGGTTGCTTCTCTTGCTTTGTCCTTTGATCTCTCTAGTATTCCGACATTTCATGTTTTAGGTTCTAGAACCTTATCATCTAGACGCCTCTCATCGCCAGTTGGAATGCTACAGGTGGAGGCCCGGGCAGTGGCTGGATCCGTGGGCATCATCGGCCACGGAACTGCGCCCCTCTCGAAATTTCGAGATACAGTAGGTGAGGTCTGTGGGATCTCAGGGTGATACTTATTTCTACACGGGAGGATGGGCGGAATCCGAGAGACTCATCTATACCATGGGAAAACTGGGGTAAGCCTGATTCTAGAGAATGTAAGCGCCTCAGGTTCTTTGCTATAATGTTTGGTTGTTTTATTCACTGTGCGATAGTACCTTTACTATGATAGACCCTGATACCTTGTTATGGTTTTATGATCGCTGACATTGGAGTGATAATGGTGTTATATTTTGATGTGATGATGCACTATACGAATGGTTATGTTTTATGTTATGATTTTGATTAGTAAAGTTGTTGATATTGATATATGCTCATCTGTTGATTAATGATGCTTCATTTGTTAGTCTTGATGATTTTTATTTGTATTGGTGAGGGGCAGTTACATCACTAACATCTGAGCATACATGATTCCACGATTTCTCTTTCCCGTTGTATACTTTATGTTATGTACGTAATGACCTCATCTTGCTTTGCAAAATTGCAGTCACGGGACATGGTACCTTCCGCAGTCACGGCCACTTCCCATGATTTATATTGATAGAAGGAGATAATATAAGCGGCTGTCAAACCCTGAACTCTCCTTAGTGTGCTAGTGATTTGTATTGTTTGTTGAGTTATATGGTCTTTCTGATGTTTTGATAATTTATTATCGGTGGAAATTATATGTGAAAATTAATGTTTAAGTGGTTTGAACGTTAATTTATGTATATTAGATTAAATTGTTATTTAATTTAATTAATTTAACTTTATTCAATTGGTAAGGTAATTTAATCTATTGATTAAATTTATCTTATTAAATGGATAAATTAATTAATTAAATTAAAGTTGTTGATTAAATAAATTGAATAATTACAGTTGTTTTGTAAAGTGCATAGATTAAGTGATTTAAATTTATTTGAAAATTAAATTGTGTTTTAAATTATTTAAAAGCAAAAATAAATTTTGAATGCATAAGAGGAAATAACTATGGTTGTTGAAAGAGATATTTTGGAATTTTATTCAAGTGTTGAGAAAGGAAAATTAATGGGGGGATTTGATGGAAAA
This sequence comes from Sequoia sempervirens, assembly GCA_007258455.2. Lineage (NCBI taxonomy): Eukaryota > Viridiplantae > Streptophyta > Pinopsida > Cupressales > Cupressaceae > Sequoia > Sequoia sempervirens. The sequence goes on along the minus strand of VDFB02160175.1, from coordinate 2,847 downwards.
AGAGGATATTTTTGGAAATTTTGGTTTTTAAAATGGAGGAAGATTTGGCTCTGTAATTTTACATTTGGTATGGAAGTGGAGATTTTGGAAGAGGTTCTAGAAGATTGGATTTTGCAGGGAAGCTCAACTTCAGTTTTCATTCCTACAAGCTTCAAAAAATAGGTTCTTTTGTTGCTTTGAATTATTTGTTTTGTGATTTGGAAAGAAGCTTTGTTAAATTTTGTGAAATTGAAAGATTGGAGGATCTATGGATTTTATAGAGGTATTGCTTTTAAATTTTGAAGGGATTTCTGTAAAACTTGTGTGAATTTTTGAAAATCTTTGTAGAAAAATTGAGAAATTCTTAGATCCTCTGTAGGGAAATGAATTTAAAACAATAGGAAATTTAAAATAAAAACAACAAAAGAAATTAGAAAACCTCTGTAAGAATGAATGGAGATCCTCAGTTAAAATTGTGGAAAAGAGATTCTCTATTAAATTCTTTGAAAATTGAAATCCCCTATTTAAAACTGTAAAACCCCTTATGTAGAATATTTTTGTGAAAATGTGTCCTTTTGGACAATTGTTCTGGTATATTTTACATATATATATATAAATATGCACATACAAATTTTAATTTACAGTAAAATTTTATTGAAAATCTGGAGAATTCGCTATACGGCGTGATTGGGAAAACACAGGAAACAAAATTAAAAAATATATAAAATTAAATTTTAGAAGTGTTGTGCATTTTCACAGTAGCACCAGAGAATCTTATTTCGCATGTGTGCTCCCTAAGACTATGGGGGAAGCGCTGCCACAAGCAGCGCGTCTTCCACAGGGGAGGCTGGGCGCAGCCCAGGTTGCGTCCCCTACTTTATTGGGGTTTACTTTTATTAAATTTCTTTTTATTATATTATTATATATAATATATATATATATTATATATTTTAAATAATTATTGGATTTTATTTAAATGATTTGAGAATTTAAATTGATTTTAGAAATATATATTTAAATAATATTTATATATTTAAATATATATATATATATATATATAATTGTATATACATTAAGTATATAATTATATATAATTATATATATGTTTAATATATATTTATATTTAAATATAATTATCTTAAGATTATTTTATTATAATAGTTGCAAATATTTATTTTATAATAAAATGATTTTATTTAAAAAGATTGATTTTTATCACTATGTGTAATTGAGGAAAATGGAATTAAACTATTAGTTTTAGAATTCCTTAATGTTGCAAATGTAATTATATTTACTTTGAGTATTTGTAAGTGATGTGTAATTGAGTTAATTGGATTTAGGAAATCCTAAAGTTAGGTTATTAATTTTCCTAAATTGTTTTTAAGTTGTGTTTTTTCTCACTCTCGTTGTTGGGAAAATTGAGTTATTTGTTTATGTAAGACTTCCAGATGTGTTTCTTTTGTAATGGGGTTGTAACTCGTGTTGGTTTAGCCTTTGAATTGACTTGGGTAGTGCACGTGGGTTTTATTATGTATGGACACCTGGTTCTATGAACAGGTTGTGTTGTATATTGTTATTGAGTTGGTATTTGTAATTGATTTATGTGCACCTTGTCTACCCAATGTTAGTGGAATTGATTCCTTAGGTTGTTAATAGGGGAGTGGCTCTTCATGGGGGACGACACACAAAGTGGTGTCAAGGTAACTCGTGTAGAGTTAGTTTAATCAGTGAAAAATAAATAAATATGCTAGGGAAAAGGGTAGTTTAAACACTTAACTTATTGTAAGTGCCTTGCTCATGGACTCAAGGGCTAGTATAGACTTGGGATGAGACGAGAAGGCATGGAATGGCAAGATCGTTATCTTATCTCTATGAAAGATAATCGATTCCGCATTGGATTGCATGTGGGGCCAAGTTTCGTAAGAGGTCACCAAGGTAACCCAAGATGGGGGCCGGAGCCTAAGAAGATTCGCTAGGGTAACCCATTTAACTTTGTGATGACACTCCTCCTATGACAACCGTCGACCAGTTTGTTGTATTGTGTAGTTGATCATTATAATCTAGAAGCATTGTAACCATTTTGTTAGTATTGTACTTGTTTAGTTTAGTATTGTTATTTCCTATGTCTAGGGGTTGTAGGTTTTTCCTAGGAAGCTCTTTTACTATCTCCTAGCATGGGGGGTGGGCCTTCGGGTACCACTTGGTTGGGTGGAACATGTACCTTACACTGTTGGGTCCCCAGTCCTTTTTCATGATGGCGAGTACTTCATGATTGGAGAGCTCGTGTGTACCAATGGATTTGTACTTCTCTTATGTAACATTTGTATCAGTTGGATACCTTGTAATTGTATCACTCCTCAATTGTATTCGAGGAGAACCTTTGTAATTTGTAATTGTAACACTTTTGTATAAACTCTCATTTGGAAATGAGAATTGTAATTGTAATATTAAATAAATACAATGTGTGAATGAATCATTATTGTACTTTATATCTTAGGTGATGTATTTTAATGTTATTAGATGTATGATCTTTAATTCATGAGTAATAAATATAAGTTGTATTTAGTAACTTTTGTTAGTAATGGGTATTGTAAGTAAGTGTCGTTACGTACCTTAGAGAATGTATGTGTTAGTGTAGTTTACTTTACTTGTTTAATTACACTTTTAAGAAAAAAAATTGTCCGCTTCCATTATGTGTGTGACATTCTCTAGGGTTTCGTGGAAGGCGTTACACACTCACATTCTAATCTAATGATAACCCAATTTGGGGTCTATCTTGGAAAAGTAAACTGCTCCATGTAGCTCATCAATGAGCTCATTAATCCTCATAATTGGGTACTAGTTCTTGATGGTCTTCTTGTTGAGTTC
>VDFB02160174.1:0-14308 GCA_007258455.2 Sequoia sempervirens | reverse complement strand
AAGAATCTATAGTGCTACATGTGGGTCTCATTCTATTAATTTTTTATTATGCTAAATATTTTTTGGTGTCTAAACTAATTGCTACTCCAAGGGTAAGCAACAAAAGCCGACTGTGGAGTATGAAACTATCTCAGAAGAGGAGCCAGTTAGCAAGAAAGGGAAAAAGAGGAAAATTGTCTTGGAGGAGGAGTTTGATTCTGAGGAGGACATGGATTATATCCAATATTTTCAAGCCTCCATGGAGGTGGTATCGCAACCCCCTAATGTGGGTAATTCTGGTAAAGGGGAGTCGGGTCCTAACAAGAAGGGCTATGAGACCTGTAGTGAGGAAAAAGTTGTTGGAAAGCTGAGTAAAAGCCTGAAGGATATGATTGAAATTGTTGGTGATGTGTCCTCGCCGCCCCCTATTTTGGGGACTAAGTCAAAGAAGGACCTGAAGGTGGGCAGTAACAAGAAAATTTCCATTAGGTCAAATAGCTAGTTGCTAGAGATGAAAGCTTCTTCTCCCCTAAAGATGAAAGGTGGGTAGGATGTTGTGGACAATTTGGGTGTGGACTTGGAAATGTAGAAGAGAAGGAGGATTGTTGGTAAGGAAATTGATGACTCAATTCACAAGATCCAAATGTTGGTTGTTTGAGGTAAAGGTAAGAAGGTGAGTTTTAGACAGGACAATGTAATCTCTTCCCATGAGGATGATGTTGTAGGTATGGGTGTTTTTAACTTTGACCATGAGGTTATTCCTAATGTTTTGGGGATGGCTAGGGAGGGATCCATTTCTTTGATTAAATTGTTTAAATGGGTGTTTCATGAGCTCAACATGACCAATGTTAGAGTTTTGGGTGCGATGAGTAAAGTTGGTGAGTCTTTGGTTCAAAACCAAATTGATGAACTATTTGACTTGTTGAAGATTGTTGTTGATGAAATGTTGAAGATGAAGCAAATGCTTGAGGAAAAAATTATCACCCTTGAGGACCAAATGGAGAGGATTTGTCCCAATCTAGAGAAGGATGGGAAGAGGAAAAAATCTACTAGGAAGTTTGAGTCTGTTGGCATTTCTATTCCTTTTAAAATTTCCAAGAAACATAACGAGATTTCTCCTGGTGAGGAAAATGGTGCTGGTGGTAGGCTTGTGGAGGAAGAGGTTTATGTTGATAAGGCTGGTGGGAAGAAGAATGTTTTGATTAGTGAGGTGAATGTGGGTGGGCCTGGTGCTAGAATGCGGAATAAGACCAAGGTGCAAGCCCGGGGCTCTTGTTGAAGATTCGTCTGAAGTCATGGATGACTGTCAGAAGGCTTTGACGAGTGAGATGGAGGTTGTTGATATCCTAAAGAACATGTAGTGTTGTTTCTTTTGTCCCTCCTTTTTGGTTGTTGTCGCGTTGATGGTGTGATGTGTTTTGGCTATTGTATGCTTTATGTAGTTATCTTTTGCTTCAGCTCTCTTCTTTTGTAAAGGGTTTCGAGTCCCTTCAAAACACGTTTTACCTCTAATCAAAAAAAATATTTCAATTAAATAAAATTAAAAATTTAAATTTAATACATTTAATACAATTTATAAATAAGGAGCTACCCTCCCCCCTTTTTTATAGTTCTGAGTTGCCACCCTTATTTATGGTGTATTTAGTTTATTAATATTTATAAAATTTAATATTAATATTTTATTTATTATATTTCATAATTTTTAAAAATATAAAAAACTTCTTTTATATAAAAATATATGTTTTATTTATTTAAATAAATTGTTTAAAATATTTAATTCATCTATTTATATTTTTTATCTTTTTGATTAACCCCAAACTCAATTAAAACTAATAATTAAATTTAAAATCTAATATTTTTTTTCTTTTCTTTAAAAAAATAAATAAATTATGAATTCGTTTTAATTAAATCTAATTAATATTTTACAAGTTTATAAAATAAGATAAAATGAAGGTTTATTGATTCTATTTGAGAATAAAACTAAATTTATTTTTAAAATTCAACATTTAATCATACATTTGGAAAAAGATTTACTTACTAATAATGTTGAAGAACTCCAAACCCCATTTGATTATTTCTTGAGTCTTTCTTATAAAAATATAGAATGTAGGAGAAGACGATCCTTTATCTATTGAGCCAATATCATCGTTGAACCCTTCTCTCAATCCATTTGAGCCCTTTCTCTTCTTCCTCAATACCTTCTTCTTCTTTGTCTTCTTTTTCTTCTCTACCTCACTTCTGAAGTAGTTGTAGTTACTCTCATAAATGCCTAAACAATTTTGATAAACTCAAGATGATATTGGCTGCAACAATTTGATTTTTTTTGGTGCCCTTTGAAAGAGGATGAAGGGTTATATTTATAGGAGATGTATGCTTGATTGATGGTTAGGATTTGATAGAAAAATCGATGGAAAATATTGTAAGAGAGAATGGGAAAGTTGTCATTTTAACTCATGAAAGGATAATAATGAATTACTCAAATTAAAATGATGGATAATAGTGAACATGATGTTTCCCAATTCATGCTTAATTAACCGATGCAATGGGTGATAAGTGGACCATTCATTATCATGAGAGATGGGTTCTTGTGAACCATTGCTCATGAAACATGGATCAATGAGTTTGATTCGTAAAACTACACGGTTGAATCCTGATAGCAATATCACAATTTGACACATTGTGGAAAATATATCCTACTTATCAATTGATGAGTTAAATGGGCTCTATAATGAATGGTTCATAAGGAACAACACTTGCTAAAGGATTTGCAAATGGGGTGCAAGCTAAGTGGGCTTAATCTTGGAGGAAACTCTGTGGTTAAGTGCGCTTGAGCTGGAGTAGTATTGGGATGGGTGACCTCTCAAGAAGGCCCAGTGCTTCACCTCTATGAGCATCACCTAGATGTAATGAGTGCTAATTTGACCATTCATTATCATGAGAGATTATTCTTGTGAACCACTACTCATGAAATATGGGTCAATGAGTTTGACTCATGAAACTACATGGTTGAAAGCCTAATAGCAATATCACGAGTTGCACAAGGTTAAAAATATTCTAAAAAATTTTGGTAATGAGTTGGTGACAATTAAGAGGTACCAAGCTCAAAAGACTAAGCCTTATCAAGATCATAATCAATCTTATTAGACAAACAAACAACCCTACTAAGAAAATACACATGGGAAAAACTAATGGAATTATTCTATGCCTCTCAACAATGTCAATCCCATAGTTTCAACTACTTCAAAGAAAGTCATTTTGATGAAAAAAATATAGCTCAAGATCATGAATGGTGTTATTCATGAAATTAGACACACAAATAGAATTCATGCTAGAATATATTTTATTCAAACTCTAGTGGTTCAAAATGAACCATTATCTTTAGGACAATTATTTGAAAGAAATCAGGTGGTTTTTAATAGACAATACTATATGCCAAGAGACTCTACGTTGGTCAACTGGAAAGAGTCAGATTTATGTGGTGTTAATCAATTTGTTTCAATGGACATGATTGTATGTGGTGGCACAAAAAACAAGGTCAAAGAAGAGAGAAATGTAAGGTGGAACACCTTCCATGGTTAATCATGTATCAACTTCCCAAGTATCCCAAGGTGCTACACATGAAGTACATTAGGTAAGAAAATTGTGTTATCACCAAACCAAACTGTTGGTAAGGGTAACAAAGCACAAGATCAACCTCAGGTTAGCCAATCAGAAAAGTTGGACTCTATTTCCATAAGGTCCCTTCAAATTTTAGTCATGCTACTTTTAATATTGTTGATTAATTGAAGAAGGATAACATGAACATTACCATTTGGGAGGCCTTGTCCATCCCATCTCAAAGGGATTTTCTTTAGGAGGCATTGAAGGGCATTAATTAGCCAAATGAGGAAATGAAAAACCAAGAGACAACTCCAATTAGCCTAGTTAAACCTAAAAAGGAAGGAAATTCAAATAAAATTAGTAAGCCACCTCCCTTTTATATGTCTTTAATTATTGGAGATCACATAGTCCATGATCATATGATGTAATGTCCCTACGAGTTTTAGGTATGTTAGCTCTATATCTTCACCCTTTAAATAACCAGTTTTAGTTAGAGGGTTAGTGGTACCTTTTGGAGAGTTTGGTCGATTTCTTTTTCTGAGATCATGGATTGGCTCATTGCATGCCTTGGTAGTACAGGAGTTTGTTTGCTTCTGACGACACTGAATTCTGTGGAGAATTGAGGGAGATAGGCTTATTTAAGTGATTTAAGTTATATTTTAACTTAAAGTCTTTTTATAAAGTCAAATTGACTTTATAATTTTTATATCACTTAAATAAGTCTAAAGTGAGTGTTTTAAAGTATTTTATTTAATCACTTAAAGGAGGCGCCAAAAATCAAAGTTAGAACTATGGAAAGTGACTTGAGTTTATTTCCAAAAATTTAAATGATCTAAAACCCTAAAATGTATGGCCTCCTTGAGTTTTCACCTCCTTTGTTATATAAGGGTTGAGGGCAACAAGAAACTCATCTATTTGAATATTTCAACTTTGCCTTGGAGGTTTTCCCTTTGCTTTCATCTTGTGATCAGGTTTGCAACAATCCACCATTGGAGAACGAAATCTCTTCAGTGTGAGCACTTGTGAGGCTGTGAGAGATCAACTGAATTGGTGCAAATTGAGAGAGCTTCATTCATAAGTTATGCAGTGCTATAACAAATTTTTGTAAGTGTTCTTCATCAGAAACAGAGGGTTTGAATGGATGGTGTTCTTCCTTCTTCATGGCAGGCATCATAGCTACTTGGGCGCACCTTCTAAGATGTGTTTCTGGTCTTTTTGCTTGAAAGGCGTGGTTGTTTGAGCTAGGGCACACTTGCTGGTTGAAGAAACGCCTATCTTCTTGAGGGTTTCTCTTCACTATCTTCAGCACTTGGCATTCCCTCTTCTATTGCTCAAGTTTCACAGCTGGATTCAGACTTTGTTTCATCCTATTCTGAATATTGTCAGATTTTCATGTATAGACTGGCAAATTGGCTTCGTTTTTTAATTAAATAAACTGGAGGCTTTCGGGTATGTTTATATGTTCTAAATCCATTGTTGAGCTTATTAAATACCTTCTACAATTTCAGTTTGATTAGATTTGCTCAAGTTTTCATCTCCAGGAGCTTTGCTATGATGACCTCTTTTATTCAAAATTTCAAAGCAACCAAAACACAAATAGACTTAACAAAAAGACAGGGGTTTGAGCAAGAGCTAGCAAGGTTCATCACAGTGGTATCAGAGCGGTTTCCTGCCATCCTGTTGGGCATTGATCATGGCTACTTCAATTACTCAGAGGCAGTGGGACAAGAATATGGAGAAGCTGAAACAAAGTTTGAAAAAGTTGGATGAAAATCATAAAGGGATAAATGAATTGATTTCAGATCCTGCAACCTTAGATAAAACAGCAAGGTTTATGGCATCCATCTTCAGGTCTACATCACAAAATAAAAATGAGATACATGAGGTCTCTACAAGTGAAGTATCCAGAAATCTTCACAATGAATTCTCAGCAGTTAGTGACCAGCATACAGCTGATCTTATGGAGGACAAAAATCAGACTTACATAGAAGTGGTAAATGTTAAGTAATGACACTCTGGTGATGAGTGTAAAGTGCTGAAGTTTGAAGAAAACCAGCTTGGGCATTAGAGCAAACAAAATGAACATTTAGGCTCTCGTGATGTTTCACAAAGTAGCTCCAGCACACTTCACCCTACCATGATGAAGAACATCAGACTCCGGAGGTGCCCGCCATTGAGGATGTGAATTTGATCCCTTCACTCTAGTGGATGGGCTAATTACAGCAGTTTTATTCTCACATGATGGAGGCAGACTTTGCACTATGCATGATGTCACGCATTGTTTATACGTAAAATGGTGCATCACCGCCTTCGCGCGAAAGGAAGCTTGTGATCATCAACAAGCTAATGTTATGATATCAACTTTTGATGGCAGCTCTACACATATTAGTGGGCACAAAGATATCAAGCCTAAGAAGACTGATTTTGTGTACTTTGGCATTGAAGAGATTCAAAGGTCTGAAATGTTGAATGAAGAGTGGTTGTGGAAGGCCAAGGAGGTTAGGTTAGTGGCTGCAAATGCAAAACGTCTTCAAGAGGTGAAAGAAAAGGTCAATCACCTAAACATAGCAAGGAGAAAAAGGATAGATCACATTAGGAGACTCCTCATTCAAATGAAGGGTGAATCTGGAAATGCCCTTTGTTCTAATGTTGGTAATGAGGACGTGGCTTCATCATGTTGTGCGGAGGTTGCTCATAGTTTGGAGACTCTTTTATCTGGGACTTGCGTATGGGATGATGATGGCATTCATAATGATGATCTTCTCTTTGAGTTAGATATCGCACATACTCTTGACATGAGCATTGATCATTGCGTTTGGAATCCTTCCAATGCATTGGGATTTCAAGCAGAGCTCGCAAAGGAGTTTCCTAGTCAGTTCCGGTATCCAACCTCAGATGGTGATTCCGAGTTTGGCAGGTCTTCTACTTTGTTCTCTCATGATGTTTACCATTTGATTCAGGACTTGGGGACTTGCTACGTTTTGGAGATAGAGGGTATCAGAGTGGCACAATGGAAAGTGACAAGTACTGGCTTTCCAACAGTATGGTTGCATCTGACTCACCATCACAGTTTTGGGATTGAGTTGATTCCACAGTTGCTTAAAATGGGTGTTACATGAGTCGCTTTGATAAAGGTGGGACATTGGGCAATGTATCTTCCTTCTTGGGATCCAGTGGAGGGAGAGTTTTAATTGCAATTGAGATTGCTTGGGACAAGTAAATTTCGGGGAGGCGTATTGTAATGTCCCCTTTTCAAGGAGCATTGGCTTTAAAGTGTTAGCCTATATCTTCACCCTGTGGGCTAACCGGTTTGCTAGAGGGTTAGCAGTGGGGTACCTTCCTCGAGAGTTCGGGTCATTTTCATTTTCGAGATCATGGATTACTCATTGCGTGCTTTGGGCAAAGCATTTAAGTTTTTGCTTTTGACCTAACCCTAATTCTGGAGAATTGAGGGAGATAGGCTTACTTAAGTGATTTAAATTATATTTTAACTTAAAAGTCTTTTTATAAAGTCAAATTGACTTTATAATTTTTATATCACTTAAATAAGTCTAGTGAGTGTTTTTAAAGTATTTGATGAATCACTTAAAGGAGGCCTAAAAATCAAAGTGCTAGAACTATGGAGCGGACTTGAGTTTATGAAAAAATTTAAATGATCTAAAACCCTAAAATACCTTGATTTTTCACCTCCTTTGTTATATAAGGGTTGAGGGCAATTAGAAACTCATCTATTTGAATATTTCAACTTTTCCTTGGAGGTTTTCCCTTTGCTTTCATCTTGTGATCAGGTTTGCAGCAATCCACCATTGGAGAACGAAATCTCTTCAGTGTGAGCATTTGTGAGGCTGTGAGAGATCAGCTGAATTGGTGCAAATTGAGAGAGCTTCATTCAGAAGTTCTGCAGTGCTATAACAGATTTTTGTAAGTGTTCTTCATTAGAAACAGAGGGTTTGAATGGATGGTGTTCTTCCTTCTTCATGGCAGGCATCATAGCTACTTGGGCGCACCTTCTAAGATGTGTTTCTGGTCTTTTTGCTTGAAAGGCGTGGCTGTTTGAGCTAGGGCGCACTTGCTGGTTGGAGAAACGCCTATCTTCTTGAGGGTTTCTCTTCACTATCTTCAGCACTTGGCATTCCCTCTTCTATTGCTCAAGTTTCACAGCTGGATTCAGACTTTGTTTCATCCTATTCTGAATATTGTCAGATTTTCATGTATAGACTGGCAAACTAGCTTCGTTTTTTAATTAAATAAACTGGAGGCTTTCGGGTATGTTTATATGTTCTAAATCCATTGTTGAGCTTATTAAATACCTTCTACAATTTCAGTTTGATTAGATTTGCTCAAGTTTTCATTCTGTGAGCTTTTATATGATGCGCACCTTCTCTTCTGTCTACAAAATTTCTCTAAAAAACTAAAAAACACAAATAGACTTAAGAAAAAGATAGGGGTTTGAGTAGTGAGCTAGCAAGGCTCATCACATATGATATTTAGGGGCTAGCAACTTTGTTATGCCAAATAAAATAGTTGATCTCCTTGGTATCAAGTATAATTCAATGTCCAAGGGTGTTGTACAATTAGATATAACTAATGTTAAGGTAGTAGGGTTCATTAAATATTTAATATTAACCATGCATGCATAACTTAGTTGCATAGTGCTATAAGACATATCAATCATAGACCTCCTTGATTTCTTTTCCATCTTCTTATCTAGGGAGTTCATTGCCAAATAGGTGGGTACATGTATTCCAGTTTATCCCATATGCTATTTAGAACAAGGTATGGTACAAAGGTGGTCATCAAAACATAAACCATTGCAAAATACCATATTTAACCCTACACACCTAGCCACATAAATATGAATTGCATATTGCATGATGGAGGAGAGTGTATTATTCATGAACTTGAAATCCCTTTGGAAGAGGTCCCTAATTTTATATTGAATATTGAATGAGGTAATTATTTCTATTTTTGTAAGGAAGCTAAGGTAGCATAACAACTTCCTACACTAATCTTGAGAGGAGGATAATGGAAAAATTTACATATCTTTACAATAGTTACAAAAACTTAAACAAAAACAAACATGAATATCATGCATACGACAACACAATAATCTACGTGGGGAAAACCTTTTCGAGAGAAAAACTCCACACTCTAAAATTTTCCCAATATATTATTCAATAATCACAAAGATTACAATATAATTGCAGAGCAAGGTTCTCATAGGAGTATCACAAATCAGAGGTCTAGAGGCAACACAATTGCTATCAGACTCTCTGAATACATCAAAATACACAGTCATAATACAACACCCTCATAAAGTAGGGTTACATTCTAAGGCAAGTCAAGCCAAAAAAAATCGATCGACAAATCTGAGATCTAATGATGAATGATCCCAAACTCAACACATATGTATCAAATTTTTGGTACCACATCCTAGGACTTTGTTTTAGGCCATACAAATAGTTCGTCAATTTGCAAACCAATTTACTTTTACTTTTCATGACATAGTGCTTTTGTTGTGTCATATAAATATGTTAATCCAAGTCACCATGAAGGAAATTAGTTTTCAAATCCATATGCTTAACCTATAAACCATAAGCAACAACAATAGAAGCAAAAATCTAGTAGATGTCATTTTTGCAATAGGAGAAAATATCTCACCATAATCAACACCCTCAACTTGAGAGTAAACTTTTGAAACCAACCTTGGCTTGTACCTCCCAATACCTCCATTTGAACCAATATTTTTCTTGAAAACCCATTTGCAACCAACAAGTTTGCTTCCTTCAGGAAATTGTACGAGATCCCATGTATCATTATTTTTCAAAGCTATCATTTCTTCATCCATAACAATCTTCCAAGATTCAAAATCATTCATACCTAATGCCTCTTCCACCAATCTTGGTTCATCCATGTTAGTATTCAAAGAAAAAATACATCTCCAATCATCAAGTGAATCCCTTTTAGGTGGTTGTCTATTCCTTGTAGAGCTACAAACAAGCTGATTTGGAGGTTCTTCCTCCTCTCTTGAAGATTCAAAGCTAGATGAGATCTCCTCATCTTCTTGTCTATCCATGGGCCTTGATTCAATTTTCTCAGGTGTAGAAGTAAATTGAATCACATCTTCCTATTTACTTTGTTATGGCTACAATGTAACAGAAGAAGGTTTAGTTTCTCTAAAAATAACACTTCTACCATATATTACCTTCTATGTAATATGATCCCAAAGCTTGTATCCTTTCACACCATAATTGTATCTGATGAAGATACATTTCATAGCCTTGTTCTCTAAAAAAAATTTCTTTTCCTTTGGCACATGTGTATATGCCTCGCAACCAAAAATTCTAAGATGTATTAATGAAGGCTTGTAACCTGACCATGCCTCTATAGATGTCTTATCAACAAGATTTGATGTAGGAGAATTTTTAATCAAGTAACAAGTAGTGTAAATGGCTTCAACCCAAAACATTTTCTCTATACCAATACTACTCAACATACTCCTCGCCTTCTCCATTAGTTCCTTGTTCATTCTTTATGCAACTCCATTCTACTATGGAGAATACTGAGTTGTATTTTTTCTATGAATACCATAAACTTTGCATAATCTATCAAAATAATTAGAAAAAATTTCACTTCCATTATCAATCCTCAAACATTTTATCTTCTTTCCAGTCTGTAACTCAACCATTGCTTTAAATTCTCTAAATCAACTGAAAACTTCAAAAAATTTACTCTTTAGAAATTATACTCATGTCCTATTATAATCATCAATAAATGAAACATAATATATGGATTTACCAATTGAAGGAACATCTACATGACCAAACACATCATAATGAACAAGATCCAATACACCACAAGATTTATGAGAACTCGAATAAAACTGAATGTGGTTTTTTTCATAAATTTAATGCTCACAAAAATCAAATTCAAGATTACAATCGGAAAACTCTTCAACAAGGTTTTTATTTTTCAAAGTCCTTAGACCCTTTTCTCCAATGTGGCCAAGTATTTGGTGCCATAACATAGTTTTCTATATCTAGGTAAGTTTGATTCAAAAGAAAGAGCACCCTTGGGTACCCAAAAGCCATGACCATTTGTTGAAGATGAAACCCTCACATCTTCCACATACTTGTTTTTCACATAAGTACTATTACCCACAATAGTGTATGCATCAATCTTATACAATGTTCCATATCTAAAACCTCTATAAATCACCATAGCACCTCTAACCATCTTGTATCATACATCAAAAAATACTATTTGCACACCTACATCTATTAGTTTGCTCACAGATAAAAAAATTGTGCTAACCTGAAATATGCAACACACCATTAATCCTTTTTATTCTACCATCAAGAAACTTTGTTCTAAATTTACCATGGCCAAAAATATTTAAATAAGAATCATCATCCAAGTATGCCTTACCTCCATCAAATTCTTCATATTTAGAAAACCAATCTCTATTAAAGGTCATATGGAAAGATGCATCTACATGAATTAATCATGCATTATTACTTGCACGAGTTGCCAAAGCTACAAAGAATGCATCACCATCTTCCTTCTCAAAATCAAAATCAACATCAAATTTCTTCTTTTTCTTCTTCTTTTCTTCTTTGTAGTGCTTACAAATATGTCTAGGCTTATCGTAATACCAACAAATAACTTTGGATTTTGAAGGAGATTTGGATCTTCCCTTAGATTTATCATGATTCTCATTCTTCTTGCCTTCTTCCTTAGGTCTTCCATGAACATTTAGGACCTCCTTGGAACTGATGGATACCTTCCTCCTCATCTCTTCAAAAAGAAAATAACCCACCATATCTCCAATCTTCAAGATAACACAAGTACTCCCAATAGCCATAACAAGAGAATCCCACAAATTAGGAAAAGAACAAAGAAAGATCTAACGTTTCTCCTCCTCATCCATTTTGACACCAATTAATGCCAGTTTAACCACCAATATATTCAATGCTTCTAGGTGGTATGTAATCCATCCACCCTCTTCCATTCTCAGGGAATACAATTTCTTCCTCAATAAAATCTTGTTCACTAAAGATTTGGCTCGATACATCTCACCAAGTTTCTTCCATAGTTTTTTTTTGTAGATGTATCTTCAAATTTTGATTAAATTATATGGGCAGAATAATTTATATATTTCGATTTCAAATTCCTACAAACAACGCCGCACGGGCCTTAATATTTTGAAACTTTTAATAATAATAATATCTCTATAGATTTTGATTCCATTAACATATTCTCTACCTTACTCTCTACATTTCTGTACTATTTTGTACTTATCTTACCTATATTTCCCTGGAGCAATTTATTTGAGGGATTTTGAAGTAATATAACAAAGTGTCTCTACACAAGCTCCCACCAAATCTAGATTAATCAAAACCCAACAACCCACAACTGAAACCAAAGGTGATCGCCCCCAATACTAGTTGTAAGGAGTTAAGGTAGCGTAACAAATTCCTAAGACCTAATCTTGAGGAGGATAAATGCAAAAAATTCTAGATCTTTACAAAAAATTAAAAAACTTAAATAGAAATAAAACATAAATATCATGCATACCACAACACAATGATTTGCATGGGGAGAACCCTTTTGGGAGAAAAACCTCACACTCCAAAATATGCCCAATATATTATTTAAAAATCATGAAGATTACAATATACTTGTAGAGAAAGCTTCTAATAGGACCATCACCAACCAAATCTATAAAGGCAACATGACTGCTATCAAAATATTTGAATACATCACAATACACAACCATAATATAACACCCTCATAAAATAGGGTTGTCTTCTAGGGTAATTCAATCCAACAAAATATCAACTATTAGATCCGAGACCTAATGATGAATGATCTATATTTACAATATGTGGCATAGAAAATTGGACACTCTTGAGAAAAGAGACAATGTGACGCTTAATTTGGACCTACTTTTGAGTACCCTTGCATTATTCAATCTTCAAAACAACATTTATAGGCCCCTAAGACCCATTATTTTTTATCTAGAGGTCCATTTCACTTGATAAATCAGCTAAATCCTGACAAACAACACTTAATTCATGCATATCCCAAAAAACCACCTCCAAAAACCACTAGTGGGACCCATTCGCCACCTTGGAAGAATGAGTCCCCTTTGGTGGGACCCATTCACCAAGGGTGGCGAATGAGTCCCTTTTGGGGGGGAATTCAAATTTGAGTGGGAATTCAATCAATTCAACTTAATATTTCAATGGATGTCGGCCTCTTAGGTCTAAATAACTGGAAAATTAGGTGCTAATGCCTATAAATACACATTTTAGGTCATTTTTCACATCTCTTAGTAATTTTTACAAAGAAAAATCAAAAGTCAAGTGGTAGAAGTATTCCACAATAAGTTTCATTTGCATTTTCTACAGCAAAGTTGAAGCTTTAGGGCAACAAACTAGGGTTTTTTCAGGTCTTCAAGCTCACTTCTCATTCAAGATCCAACATTTCAAAGATTTAATGATGGATTCCTATGGTGAATCATGGAGAAATCTAGGTTGAGGAGATGAAACTAGCCATCAAATCAAACCTAAAGACTTGTTTCCAAAGTGATTCCTTCTTCCATTTTCTCTCTATCTTCATATTAATGTTTGCATTTCATTTTCATGTTATTTACATCCATTTGATTTCTAGGGTTGAAGTCTTGCATCATTCAAATCATATTTGTTCATCTTATTCTAGCACAATAGAATAGGGTTTTATCATACTTCAAATTTTCCTAGTCTTTAACACACTTAAGGATAGAGTTTTATGCAAATTTTATCCATTCAAGGTTTGATTACCCAATTAGGGGTTTGGACAAGGAAAACACCCCATTAGACAATAAATTTTAGGCTATTTTGTGCGTATTTTTTGAGATCTTGATCCAGATTCTTGTCAAAAAGTGTTGTACAGGTGACAAGGTGTAGGTCTAAGATATGAATTTATAGAAAATTGAAAAAGGACTAATTTTCCATGGATGGTGAATGAGTCCCACTTAAGGTGGTTGTTAGAGTTAAATGCATATTCTAGTACCCAGTGAGCAAAAATTAGTTTCTTGGTAGAAAACCCTGACCTGGGACTGATTTGCCTAGGGTAGCAAATGAGTCCTAGTTAGCCAAAAAGTTAACTTTTCTAGATTTTCATAGTGATTTCTAGTCTTCATCAGCCTCACAAGTGTACACATCCTTATTACAACTTTTTGTTTGATTCTATTTGCATTTTTTTATCTCTTTAGGTCTTTTGCAAACATCACTGTGTTTTCAAACATTTCATATTTCATTAGTTTTGCATTCATAATCAATTAGTAACATTTAGATCGTTGCATTTAATCTTAATTCCATCTTGCATATCTTAGTTTGAGTGAACCACCTCAATTTTAGGGTTCTATCACTCTCCTTTTAGGTGAAAAACCCTAAGAGTGCAAGAGAAGTACAAAGAACACACCATACAATTGATGGTTCACAATAATAAAATATATGCTAAATTTATCTTTTGAGGGTGCTACCCCCAAGACCTGGTTGAACATTTTTCCCTTGAACACTCCATCGAGGAGATGTTTCCCCCGGACCCCTCAGGGGGGGTACCTCCCACACTATTGTATCAATTGTACCTTATGTAATTACAAGGTTGAGACACATTTTCCCAACAATTTTGACCCATACCATAAAGTCGAGGAGAATGGGATAGGAACCTATTATATGAGAAC
>VDFB02160171.1:0-22277 GCA_007258455.2 Sequoia sempervirens | reverse complement strand
GTTTCTTAACACCACTACATATTTGTGTTGTTTCTTTGCTTATGAAGTTATTGTTTATTCAATTATAGACCTTAATCTCTAATCTCACATTTACCAACTTTAGTCCTTCAAAATACCCATAAACTAACAAATGATTCCTGTAATAATTTCTAGCAATGTGCACTTTATTCTTCATCCAACAGTTGAATTTGTATTTTACATTAGCTCTTACGTGTTAATATAGAAGTAGAACTGTCACCATGGTAATCACTTCACACTTTGGAGTTATCATTACACCTCATATAGTCAATTGGATACTTGACACAAGCAACTAAAGACTTCAATCAATGATCTCACTTCATTTACTTTGACTCATGACTCACACAATTGAACTAGTCAATCAAACTTAATCATCAAGTAGCTCATAAGCTTTAATTGTTGTTAAAATAAATAAGGAGGAAGCTTATTTATAGACAAATCTACCCATAAAATGTAAGTGGGAATACTTCTAAGGTTGACAATTTTGTTAGATTGGTCTCAAATTGAACAGGTTAGTTAGCTAAGTCAGCTAACACAGTAACTAATCAGTTCTCTTCAAGACTTGCAAGTAAGACAGTTCTAAGACCCAATCTTTCAAGGAAAATATCTAAAACAAAGTTGTAGGGAAAATTGATGGATCATAATGGAAACAAAGGTCATATTGATGATTCAAACACTAAGGAGGCTGATGTCGTTATGGGATTTGGTCATCATTGACGTTTTTGTACCCAATTGAACTAGTCTTGCCAATTCAACTGGAGCCAAAGAAATATTTATGGTACAATAGAAACTTGCAGGATGATTTTTTCTGCAGCTGAAACCATCTCATATTAGATAGAGTAGAAAAATCCTTGGGACTAAGGGGAGTTGAAGCAGTAGGAATCCAAGCATTTCAGGTTATGAAGCTTGTTGGGGTTTTATGCAAAGCGTTCTTGCATAAATAAATGCCTTGGCAGATTGTAAGACAAATGTACTTGTGTAGTTTGCGTGGCTAGTGCCTATGGAATTGGATGCAAGTAGGAGTGTTTGATTGAGCAAATTGCAGAGCTGTTTTGCAGGTGTTAAGAGTATTGTTGTTGCTGCAAAGTGTTCCCAAAGCCCTTGGGGCGAGTCACTTGTAAGTAATTTGTGAAGATGGTGGCTTGGTGAGGCTTACACCACATTCTTCTTGGAGTTTTAGCCTGCATTTGTTTTTCTATAAATCGAATTTTTTGTTGTTGTGCCTATATGGAGGAAATATTTTGAGGGAACCCCACATATGTGACTTCTTGGGGTCATGCCATAGCAAGCCATAGTAGAGTCCTAAAGAGAGATTCAAAGGAGCAGCTAAACCTAGGGCTCTAGGACCACACAATAAGGGACCTCAAGAAGAAAGCTTAGGTTTGAATCTTGTCAAGCCAAGTTAGGCTAGCATGGAAAATGTAAGAAGTTTTTAACTGGTTCACAAGGAATCAAAGTTCACTAGGTGTGTTTAATGACTTCACCATGTCATGCAATCAATGAAGGTCAACCATAGAGGTCTTGATTAACAAGTGACTTGAAGTAACAAAAATCAATAATAATGACCTATGGATAAGTCAATGGTGCTCTTGGTTCTTTGACTGCACTTGTTCGCTTGGTAGGAAGAATGTGATGATTGGAGACACTCTTGGGAAGCATTTGTTTGTGTGTCAGGGCAGAGGATCAGGCCTCAGTGGTAGCAATGTAATGGGAGTCCTAGGCTCTTCTACAAGCTCCTCAAGTTCAAGGAGAATGGCCAAAGGAGGAGGGAGAATGATTTTGTGGTACACGTACAAAACTATACTGTCAACCTAGTTTGTAGCCATTAAATCATGTTATTTTTGTCATTATCAATGTCACCAATTTATCCTTTTTGCCAAATTGATAAGTTGTTAGGTGCTAGCCTAGATTTTCTACTAACAATGTTTGCAGATTGCTCATGAGAGTGGAATGACAAGCAAATAAGACATGTTTTTGAAGGTTGATAGCCCCAGCATGAAACTGAAGATTTTATAGTGATGAAGGTTTGAATCTGAGAACAAGGTTGGCAAATGGCTAATGACTCCTTTGGTGCTCCATTCAAAAGACACATCAACATAAGGCAAATTTGGGATAAGCCTTAGAGGAACATATTTTTCAATACCAAGGTGAGATTTTGCCTCATTTTCAAAATGGCATAGAGCTTATGGAACTCCATAAAGTGAGAAAGAAATTCTAAGTGAGGATCGGTGCACAATTTGGGTGGCAATGCCATAGGGAAAAAGCTGCCTAAGGGGGCAAAGTTAATCTGAAACCACAACAAGGAGGAAATGCATCTAAATATTAGTGAATTTCACACCTTTTTAGTGGTTGGGCTAGTCTAAAACTGCACCCAAAGTGACAAAAGTCTAACGAAATAGTTCCAGCTTCAAGTGAAAACAAACATGATATGAAATCACACTTTTCAAGTAGCTTCAACTTGAGAATTGTGTTAATGAATAAGGATAACAACTAATAAAGTATAGAGCCATTTTAAAGTGGCAAGGCTAGAAGAAAATCGCACCTAAGAGGCAAGTGTCTATGTGATTTACTTTAGCTTCAAAAAAGAATAAGACATGTAAAAGTCACAACTTTCAAGTGGCTTCGCCATGAGAAAATCATGATAGTGAAGTGATGAATGAGCAAGTAAAATGCGGCTAGTATGTAATGTGAAAGGAGATGAAGAAAATCATACTTTTCAAGTGGCAAAGCCACAACAAAACCATGTTTTAAACCTTGGCATGAGCATTAGTGAGATGTGTAGTCAAAGATAGCTTAAAAACCTTAAGAAAGTCATTTCACATGGCATTGCCACCTCATTGTGAGTAAGAAAAGAAAGTTATATCAAAGCATAGCCTGAGGATTTTAAATCAAAAAACACTTAAGAAGATGGTGCCATCTTATCCAGTTGGCTTATATGAGAAATAAAGTAGAGATTAAAACTTTGATGGCCTATTTAAACTTGTTTCCACTCATTCAAAATCACAAAACAATTCTTACTTCTGCTGTGTATGGCAGAAGGTTCCTATTTCTCCTTGATTTTGCAGGTAAATGTCTGATTTTGGCACCAAGGAAGATTACTTGTCAAAGTTGCAGTAATGGTGAAGAAGATTTCAACATACTTACAGCTTATACTTCAAAATACTTACATTTTGTGCTGCTGTCATTCCAATTATCTCTTTTCAAAGTGTTGTTCTGTCAGTTAATTTCAAGGACAACAAGAAGATGACCCTTTCAAGGAAGGAATTGTATGAAGATGTCTTGGAGCCTAAAATACTCTAATCAAACAGCTTATACCATGTTTGGGATACGATGTTGGGTCATACCAATACTCTCAATTTGAAGATGATGTTGGAATATCACATCTTTTTATAGTAATTATAGGCTAGTAATAGCTAATAAATAAATAAAATTTAGTAAAAATTAATGTTAGTTTAGAAATAGAAGTTAAATGTTAGCAAATAATTAAGCTGGGAGTTATTTATCATAGGCAGTTAAATATAGTTGTTGGGTGGTTGGTGCATAGGAAAAATTATATGGCTTTCAGAAATTCCATCGAAGATAACATCACCAACTGCTCAAAAAACATGGAATCTTTGTTTTGAATTTGAGATTATTGTAATGCTTGTCATCAATATTGATTTCAAGAAGCATCGAACTATTAAAACATTTATTTTCAGAACCTTTTTCAATTCATACCCAAAGTAATGGCTAGATTTTAGGAGCACAAAGGGATACCACAGCAAGATTGAGATGATCATGGGTAAGCAAATGACAACTCCAAAATGGCTAGATTTTAGGAGCACAGAAGGATACCACAGCAAGATTGAGATGATCATGGGTAAGCAAACGACAACTCCAAAATGTGAACCCTGGCATATGTTGCTTGTATCTATCCTAAAGTTGATACCCAAGAATGTATTTTATAGGTGGCAATCTTATGTATCTCTATAATGAATTACGTAGTTGATTGCATGATGGAGTGTAAGTTTGCAGTCCAAGAAAATTAATTTCATTTTCACAAGCTGTATAAATTGCTTCATGGCAATTTCATCTCATTTTAGTGTGCATTTCAGACCCTTCCAACATGATTTGAATCTTACTTTTCCAAAATATATGCTCTTTTGGACATGGACTTTTACGTCCTTATCTGGATGAAAAGGATTCTTTGATATAGCATTTCTGTTCCATTTTATGTTGAAGAATGAATTTATTGGAATTCTTAATTATTCAAACTATTCTTGTATTTGCTAACTAGCGGTTGGCACCCAAAAGGAAATTAGTGATCCTTAAATGCAATTAATAACTTGTCTTTAGAAAATATATTTTATTGTTATAATAATTTTGAACTTTGGCCTGCCTTATTTTCTTCTATGCCCTTTAATACAGATTCATGGTAAAGGATTTTTCATCCAATTATTATTCAAATATTATGTATTGGTTAGTAGAAGACTAACACCTAATAGCCACACTTTCCATACTTTCTGCAGCTTTCTGAATATACTGAAGCTAGGGAGATGATTGAGTTTGATGTTGACACAGTTCATGATATGGAGGAGGTGCTGGCTGATTCTTTTGAGAATGATGGAGCTGGGTTTGTTTATGCTAATAGAGGCTCACCTTCACAGTCCCCAATGTCTTACAGGAGCAGTGGTTCAAATATTTTAACTTCACAAGAGCATAGTTTATCTCAACAGGTAGGGCTCTCCCCAAAAATTGATGGGATTGAAGTTGTTGGTGCAAAACAAAAAAAGGGAGGAACTTCTCTTGAAGAAAAACTAGTTGGTGTGAAGGAATATACAGTATACCAAATAAGAGTATGGAGTGGAATACATCAGTGGGAGATCGAAAGAAGATATCGTGATTTTATTCATCTTTATCATCAACTAAAAGGGATGTTTGTTTCTCAAAATGATAGGCAACTGCCCTCTCCCTGGGAAAATGTTGAAATAGAGTCTCGTAAAATATTTGGAATTGCCCCAAATCTGGTGGAAGAAAGAAGTTCACTTATTCAAGAATGTTTATGGTCCCTGATTAAAGGGGGATCTCCATTTGATACAGCAGCACCTCTGCTTCATTTTCTACTACCAGAAAAAGGTTCCAATGATCCTTCTTTGGAAGCTAAGGAATCTGTAAATATGCAACACATTTCTGGGGAGAAAGCATCTAGCTTTCAGTTCCGAATGTTTGACTTCTTATCACCTATGTCATATTCTGGAAAGGTTGTGGGGGAAGACAAACAGAGAGACACAGAACCAAAATCATCATTTGGGAAGACTATAAGGCTTATTGTGCAAATTCATCCTTCCAAGCCTTTGAAACAATTACTAGAAGCTCAACACTACTTATGTGGAGGGTGTTACAAGAACTTTGATTTACCATATGGCTTGATCCAAGGATTTGTGCAGAATTTTGTCTTGGGGAAGCCTCGACTTTGTGAATATACTGGTCAATTATTTTGCACTTCCTGCCATTCAAATGAAACTGCAGTGCTGCCAGCTCGAGTTTTGCAACTCTGGGATTTTACTCCATGTCCGGTTTCTCAGTTAGCCAAAACATATCTTGACTCTATTTATGATCAGGTGACTTAAACCTTTTGGATTTAATTAATTATAAAGTGGTATAAAATATTGAGTAGAAAGTTGTGCTCATAATATAGCATTAGAGTTATTGATGTTGAGGCACAATCAGTTTTTAATCCTAGAGTTCTTATATTATTCTCTTTTCCAAATTTCAATTTCTTTCTCTATTATGAACTTTACAGTACCATTTCCTCACTTTATCACTGTTGATACATGTATGTGTGAATATATATGTATATATATGCATTTATATTTTT
The DNA here is from genome assembly GCA_007258455.2 of Sequoia sempervirens. NCBI lineage: Eukaryota > Viridiplantae > Streptophyta > Pinopsida > Cupressales > Cupressaceae > Sequoia > Sequoia sempervirens. Next base: position 16,402 of record VDFB02160171.1, on the reverse strand, counting down.
GTGTTTCATGTATTTTAAAGGGTAAATATATTTTACCTTTCAAACAAAGACAGTCATTTTCTGGTTTGTCTATTGTAACTTCATATCAAAACACTAAATCCCATACTTCTACTTTCCTTGCCTATATTTATGTATAAACTTGTTTGCCTCTGTATAAGTCTTTATGGAGCAAGTAAACTTTTTCACCAAGGGCCACTTGCCTGATCATCTATATTGGTTGTCACCAGTCTATCCACATGGATCATTAAATATCAAAAGTACCCCTCCTCAAGGGCATAAACTTTCTTTGCTGGCCAAACATTATAGCATATAAATCCAGAGCAGTCTCTGTGTTTGCACACAGATGTATTTATTCATAAGGCCATAAGATAGCTCCATCTTGAAGCATTTAAGGCTACATTTTTTCAGTCTTACAAAGGAAAAAAAAAACAGGATGGTTCTAGATATCCACATACAATTAATTCTTAAGATTTTTCATTATTTGAAAATTCTGGTTATGGTGATTCATTATAAAATGCTGATGGTCAAAATTTTATCCTTGTGGATTCAACACAAGTTTTACCATATTTCACGAGAGATCATAATTATTTTGATGCTACTGTAATGGATAAATGTATGGATCTCAAATAATTATAATTCAGCTACATGTCAACCAATTGAAGAACGATATTACAGGAACTTATGAGTCTTCTATAATTTTTGTATGGTGTCTTGTGGGAATATCATATAGCGTTTAGTTGCATATTATCCCTATTACAAGGGGTTAGGGAATATACTTTCTGATATTGAGAAAACATATAGTTACCTGGAAACCCAATTATAGGAACATGGACCATGTCTCTGCACCTGTATCCACAGTCTCTGGTCACTACATCTGTATATAATATAACCATGTCTTTATTCATTCGCTTGCATACCCTAATTTGATTGGTGTCTTTATCCCCATACCATTACCTGTACCCCTACACCTCCAGGTAACTTGATTATTAAAACACATAACAATAAGAAATTTGCATTTAGTATTTTCTTACAGTTGAGTTGTTTCAGACTTCCAGTAACTATCAAATACTAGATAAAGTAGTTTTCATTAAATTTGAGTAAATGATAAATCACATAGGTTGGCTACTTTGTTTAAGTGTTGATATGTATTGCAAATCACAAAAATAACAAATTACATTATTATTAGGGATTGAAGTTCTGATATATTAATGTTGACTACTGAAAGGTTAGACGTATTGAAGTGACAGATAATGTGCCGATTTTCTTGAGACAAATCGGATCAGATTTTCTTATGAGCATGCAGATGATGGTGTTACATGCCTAGTTTGTAATGTCCCCTTCTAGTTGACCACAACATATCAGCAGGATTAGCCTATTAACGGCTCTCGTAGGCTAATGAGGCATGGTGAGAGAGTCATCTGGCAGTCATTCGGTGATTACTTGGCTCAGTTTTTGGTTGGAGTAAGGTTTTCCATCATATATTATTATTGTTTCTATTTATGGAAACCTTATTTTATAATTTGATGTTGAGATGCACTTTATTAATAATATAATATTTTAATATTTTATAAAGTGCAAATAATTAAAAAGGATATTGGAATCTTCTAGAAGTCAAAAGAGATAATATTATTTTATTGAGGCTAACCTCTAGAGGAAAAAGCATAAATAGACCTTGAGGTCTCCCTATTGAGGCGTGCACTGATGCTGTTGTTGCTTGTTCATCTCAGGGAGCCTAGGAATTTTGCAGATTGCTTATTATCATAGGAAACGAAAACTCCCATTGATAGCAATTTTGAGGGTGCGAAATATCACCTGAATTATTGCATTTTGGAGGTGATATATCAGTCATCTCAATTGGGGCAAAATTGGTGGCCATTGGCCAATTTTGATAAATCGATTTGGAGATTTTGCATTGAAGATTATAGCTAACATTTGGAGTATTGGTTCTTCATTCATTGACATTGATTTCCTTCAACATCTTGGTTTGGAGAGCAGATTATAATAGTGGAGAAATCTGATAATAAAATTCAGACTTTCAGTCATCATAAGGGACGCCCTTGGAGCTACGAATTTATTGATAAGGCTTTATTTATGCATCGATTTCCTTCATGGTTGGGAGCGCTCACTTCCTAGAGGCTTGGCAAAGATATTAGAAGCAATTGGAGGCAGAAATCTGTTGGTGATTATTTAATTTTATCAGAGCAGGTCAGAACAGGAGCGACTTGGAAATAAATTCAATTCAGCTTGGGAGAGTGCTATTTTGTTTGCAATTTGGTTCCTGCATCAGCTCTTCAACTTGGCGTCTCCATCCAACCAGGTTCCTTTGTCATTTGGCATTAGTTGCATAACATGTTGTATTGTTTTAGTAGGCAGCTGTAGGTTGCATTCATATCAACAAATTCTATATGAGTTGACATCATTGTAAAAGCCAAGAGTCTTGGCCATTTTGAATAATTATTGTATTGGTCATTTATTGGAAATCAAGGAGGAATAAGTAGTTGATTAATTGCACTTGTTGTCATGCATTTAAATATATTGTACTCAGCCTAGTAGTATGCATGCCAACTGTTTGACGAAATGTCAAATGGCTGTAGGTGATTAGTATGTTTAGAATATCCATTCTTATGCATTAAAAAGAGAAAAAGAAGTTTTTCTTGCATCTAGAATAGAGTATTAGCTTTCTTGCATTATTCTATAAGCATTTGAAGCATCCTATTATCATAATTCATAAGAACTATCAGTCTGAAACACAAAACCAGCAAGTAAGCATTTTGCATACAAAGTGTTTGACAAAATTACAAGTCAACTATTTGCAAGTTTAAGGGGCAGTTTGGGCTAGGCTCATTACAATGGTATCAGAGCGGTTTCCTGCTAACCTGTTGGGGAAATGATTGCATTTAATTTGGTGTGAGAATCTTTTGTGAGAGTCAGTTTGGATTTGGTTTTTAGTTGGACAATGGAAATGGGCTTCATGACAAGATTGTTTAGTAATGAACAGGCAGTGGAAAGATTTGAACAATCATTGTTGCGTTTAGAACAAACACTTTCAGAGTTTGGACAGACTAAAGGATCCAATTTACTTCTTTCTAGCAAAGGTCCAACATCACAAAACAAAAAGTTGTGTTCCTATTGCAGAGAGCCATACGATTTAAACCATGATTGTCCTTTGAGACCTAAGGGCAAGGCGCATATAATAATGTGGGTTCCCTATGAGGATTCAGAACCTAAAAAAACTGACCAGCAAAGTAATCATGAAAAGATCGAACAGGATGCCATCAAGATGAGGGAAAGTTATGAACGGGAAGCTCCTCGACTCTTTGAGGACTATCAGAGTTTTCCAGATGAAATTAAAGCACAGTACTCTCTTAATAATTTTCTGAAGTTTGTTGTCATCATGAGTCCCGAAAAGATTGGGTTGGTGAAGTTTATTAGGAGGATGTATAAGGAGAAAATTTCATCTAAAGGGACAAAATTCAGTCATGGGCACAATGTAAGCAGGAATAGTAGAACTTCTAAATCTAATTATGAAAAAGGTTCTATATCTAAACTCAATGATCAGGTTACAGGAACTCCCATAATGAGCAAAAATGACATGAGGAGACAAGGTCTATGCTTCACTTGCAAAGGTTTTCGGGAGCCTAACCACCAATGCACAGATAATGAGGTAAAGAAGATTGAGGAAGGCCTTGTTTTAACACATGAGTACATTGAGGAAGAAGCCATGAAGGAGGTAGATTTGGAGATGCACTTGTTGCATGAGGATGAAATTTTGGTTGAGTCTCCTAAGGACACTACAGATAATTCACTTGTTGGTAAGGAATCTCAGGATAATGTTTGGGATGCACATGCAGATATTGTGGGAGACAAAGTGTATGAGGATATGGCTTCTACAACATCTTCTGAGACATCCTATGAGGTACATAGCAGCAGTACCTTAGATGTAGATGGGTGCATTGATGACAACACACATGATGCTATTGATTATGAGGGAAGTGATGCTGATTCAGCCTCATGCTATAGTTCAGATTTGGATGGAGAGAAAGAGGTGGTTCAGGAGATGGAACTTGAGATGTATGGTTCTGACCAGTTTGGAGGTGTTGTTCAATTTGTGAACAATCCTTTGTTTGAGGCAGACGCTACTATGGCCTATGATAATCCACTTTTTGAGATAGATGTTGATCGTACTCTAGACCCTAGCCCTGAGTTGAGTAGCGATAGAGATGTTTGGAGTCCTGCTAGTGTACTGGGATGTCAGACGCAGCTCATGGAGGAGTTTGTTGATGTGTACACGGTGCGGAGCGCATATAGTTTCACATTTGACCCACATGTACACGACTTGCTTCAAGTGCACAGTTCTGATGATGTTGAGGTTGACAGGGTGCAGCATGATGATCCGGCTTCTGTCCAGGGAGTAGTTAGCACTCATGATGGTGATTTTGGGTTTGGCAGGTCTTCTACTTTGTTCTCTCATAATGATTATCATTTGATTCAGAACTTGGAGACTTGCTGCATTTTAGAGATAGGAGGTATTAGAGTGGCACAACGGGAAGCAATAGGTAGTGGCTTTCCAATCGTGTGGTTGCATCAGATTCGCTATCACGGTTTTGGGAATGAGTTGATTCGGCAAATTGTGCGAGTGCTGGTGTTGCAGAAATTGTTCAGTGATGACAGAGACATTATGCAATTCTTCTTGTGGGATCCAGGTGGTGAATTGCTTGAGGGGTCAAGCACTGTGAGGGGCTGGACCTAATGTCCCCTAGTTGACTATGACATACTGACCAAGATACTCTTACAGCCTGCCTCAGAGGCTAATGAGTGCATGTAGAGAGAGTCATCAAGGCCTGCTTGGGTGATTACTTGGCTCAATATTTGGTTGGAGTAAGGTTTTCCATCATATATTATTATTGTTTCTATTTATGGAAACCTTATTTTATAATTTGATGTTGAGATACACTTTATTAATAATATAATATTTTAATATTTTATAAAGTGCAAAAATTAAAATATATTGGAATCTTCTAGAAGTCAAAAGATAATATTATTTTATTAAAGCCAACCTATAGAGGAAAAAGCATAAATAGACCTCAAGGTCTCACTATTGAGGCAGCAGAATTGGATGTTGCTTGTTGTTATCTCATCTTGTGGAGCCTAGGGTTTCTGCAGATTGCTTAATTCATGGGAACGAAAACTCCCATTGATAGTAATTTTGAGGGTGTGAAATATCACCTGAATTATTGCATTTTGGAGGTGATATTTCAGTCATCTCAATTGGGGTAAAATTGGTGGCCATTGGCCAATTTTGATAAATCGATTTGGAGATTTTGCATTGAAGATTATAGCTAACATTTGGAGTATTGGTTCTTCATTCATTGACATTGATTTCCTTCAACATCTTGGTTTGGAGAGCAGATTATAATAGTGGAGAAATCTGATAATAAAATTCAGACTTTCAGTCATCATAAGGGACGCCCTTGGAGCTACGAATTTATTGATAAGGCTTTATTTATGCATCGATTTCCTTCATGGTTGGGAGCGCTCACTTCCTAGAGGCTTGGCAAAGATATTAGAAGCAATTGGAGGCAGAAATCTGTTGGTGATTATTTAATTTTATCAGAGCAGGTCAGAACAGGAGCGACTTGGAAATAAATTCAATTCAGCTTGGGAGAGTGCTATTTTGTTTGCAATTTGGTTCCTGCATCAGCTCTTCAACTTGGCGTCTCCATCCAACCAGGTTCCTTTGTCATTTGGCATTAGTTGCATAACATGTTGTATTGTTTTAGTAGGCAGCTGTAGGTTGCATTCATATCAACAAATTCTATATGAGTTGACATCATTGTAAAAGCCAAGAGTCTTGGCCATTTTGAATAATTATTGTATTGGTCATTTATTGGAAATCAAGGAGGAATAAGTAGATGATTAATTACACTTGTTGTCATGCATTTAAATATATTGTACTCAGCCTAGTAGTATGCATGCCAACTGTTTGACAAAATGTCAAATGGCTGTAGGTGATTAGTATGTTTAGAATATCCATTCTTATGCATTAAAAGAGAAAAAGAAGTTTTCCTTGCATCTAGAATAGAGTATTAGCTTTCTTGCATTATTCTATAAGCATTTGAAGCACCCTATTATCATAATTCATAAGAACTATCAGTCTGAAACACAAAACCAGCAAGTAAGCATTTTGCATACAAAGTGTTTGACAAAATTACAAGTCAACTATTTGCAAGTTTAAGGGGCAGTTTGGGCTAGGCTCATTACATAGTTTTACTCATAATGAAGAACCTTTCCATAGGAGATAGGGAGAAATCGCCTAAGACTGCATTAGGATTGTGAGATATAATTAATTATTGTGGACAAGAAACTCAAATCTAAGTAAATGGAGCCAATATGTATCATAAATAAGAGGCTGAGAAACTAACAGGACGGGGTGGGAAGATAGGTGGTGGGTATTAAGCCTAGTGTGGACCTATGAGATGGTCACCTTTGTATGTGGTTTTATTTTGACTTCCACATTTGAACCAAGTTTTTTGCAATTAAAAATAAGAAAAGAGCAACTATGAGTCGAAATGCAAACTGAGAAGCTACTAAGAGGGGTTCTGACCTAATGGGGACCTTTCTGAAGGCCTCTTTACTTGGTCCTATATATACTTAATGGAGTTATCCACACTCCCAAGTCTTAATCAAGTTATTTAAGTCTTAAAGATAAGAACAGAGTTGATTCCTTTTGCAGACTTGGCTGGGTAAGAGTCTTAAGACTCAGAGTATTCAATACTAGATTTGCAGTGGGCATGTGATGTGTTATGTAACACATATAAGACTGCAGAGTGAGAAAAGCCATCTTTTTAATCTTAGATTAGTGTAGAATGAGTGGTTGTTTCCTGTAGCAGGCATTTTTACTGAAAAGGGCAATTGTCATCCTCCCAACCTTGGATTTTTGCAGGAAACTGTCAGATTTATAGCCATTGAAAATACTGTTTCTGTAGTAATAGTTTATAGTTTATTATTTTAAGCCTTTGCAAAGCTTAATTTTGAATTCTTTGAGTTCTACTCTTCAGCTTGCTGTGTCCAAGTCAAGCTTGGGTCTCATGTCATGGCCTTAATTCTAATTAAGAAAGTACAGAAGCTATAATTACTCCTGATAACTCATTTTATTTTTTATAATCAAAAGTTGTATAAGCACAGGAGTTCATGAAGTTAAAGAGTGGGGCTGGAAGATATTTCTGACCCTAAATGCTGTCAAAGAGGGCAATTTTGTCCTTAAAAGTTGTGCTGGAGTCTAAGGGACAGTTTCTTGCTGAAAGGACTTCTATTTTTGGAGAGATGCAACAGATAACTAAATTAATTAAAAATCCCTTTGATATCATCATGGCAATTGACCTTGCTTATACATTAATGCCTCTCCCTTGGTAGCTCCTTGTCAGCAATCTGAATTGCTGTTTTTACCTGAATTATCATTTTCCAGAATCTTTTTTATTATAGCAAGATGATTTCATCATCCATTGGTTGTAGAGACATTAAATGCCTTTAGCCTTTCCATAAAGTTATGAGTTGGCTATATGCAATGTTCTTAATGCACTTTTTGTTGTATTGCTTTAAAATAATTTTTCTACTGATTGAGTACACCTACATACATGAGAGCTGTGTAACTATCATATTTAAGAGCTTTGTAATACAAGTGACAGAGAACTGCTTTTATTAAGTGATACAGTCATTACTTCTCTGGTGTTCTTTGAATGAGATGATACATTTCTTGTTTATTTTCAAAGGAGTATCATTGAATTTCAATACCAAGAAAGGTCAATCGGGAAAGAATAATGATTTTTAGAAAACATGTATTAAGTACCTTTATTTGAGGTTCCATTTTGATATTTATTATATACTTCATTTTGGTTGAGTGAGTGCATACTTGTCTTTCCTTTCAAACTTTGTAATTTTCTCAATTAATTCAACTCACTCACTCTCTCCAATTCCCATGCAAGCTTGACAACCAAACAAAAGCCTGGTCCTTTGGGGGTTCTTCAAGGACATGGTTGGACCTTTTGTCCTTGTTTAGTGAAGATAGTTTTGTTTGTCTATGTGTAATGTCCCAAAATCAATTCTCTTTAATTTTTGCAAATGCTAGCATGAAATTTAGAACCCACACACTTGCTAATCATCCAGATCCCAATGTGATCAAAGTGAGAGCATATAGTGATCGGGACACTAACTTCCTAGCGACAAGCCACACAATTCTACAATGAATATAATATGGAAAATTTAAACAATTAAACATGTATTGCCAGCAGTGCATTCAGACTTACAAATTAATCTAATCTGGCAGTGAACTGCACAGATGATTACAATTTTGAATGATAAGCAATGATATGCCATTCTAAGTCAAATCTAGGAATTTGGGCAAGCAGTTGTCCAACAATTTGAAAGTAGACATTTCATCAAATAGTTGGAAAGAAAACTGAAAACACATAAAATAATTACCCAGAATGATGCATAATCTCTTAAGAACAATCAATAGTTGAAACTATCAAAACTGCCAATAATTATTGAACCAATGCATGTAAATCGGATCTGAAAATGGTGCGGTCTATGAACAAATTGCAGGTTTGAATGAAACCAGTCCACCCAAACTGAACTCAGCAGGAGTAAGCAGCTATGAATAATAGTGGTACGACTCCTTGAAATATGCAATTTTGATATTTTCCAATTTGCACAAACTGTCTGTAGATACAAATAATTATTTCCTTCAAATCAGCTTCAGTTTCTTTCTAGGAGAATTATGGTTGGTCAAAGATACAATAGTATTGCTTCCAAAGTTAAGTTCCATCGGATGGTCAGCATAATATTCAAATAAATGTCAACCCAAAACATTCAACAGCAGCAATAGATATTTATGCTTTCCTTATGCTTTGGTAGCTTCTTCCATAACGTGGGCTCCACTCCATAAGCTACAATTGGTAGCAATAAATTATATTATTTACTTCCTTAAGGTTGCAGCATATTGTATGCACAAAATACACACGATTTTCTCCTTCAAAACTGCAATCAACCTGAAGCTTCTATCACCTTAGAAAATGATGATGCTAAAGTCCACTCATCATAAACAAACTGTTGGTTGACTATTGTAAGAGAATGTTTCCCAGACGGGAGTCAGCAGTCCTCAATCACAGCAATCTTTTCGTAGGAAACACTCCTATTTGCCGGTCCCACAAGTTTCCATTGGGCTTATCCCTTTTATTTAATCACTTCCCTGTTATTTATGGCAGCTCCTTTCAAGGCAGCAACTTCAAGGAAGATGATATTAGCCTTTAAACAAGTTGTGGTCCAATATATATTAGGTACAACGACCAAGGTAAAATTAACAATACTAAGTTAGACGTAAACCATACCATTCTCTATGGCAGCTCCAAATTAACAATCGACAAATAATAATGCAGCTGCTTTTAACAAAAGAAATGACTAAAATAATATCTAATATGGCCAGCAAGGCATGGCAAATAGTACGGCCAAAATATATGTCAATATTAACCTCCACTTTATGCATTAAAATTATCTGGAATCCACAATTGATGAATATTCAAATTTCAAGCTCACTGAAAAATGCCAAACTAGAATGTTTTCAGAAAAATCCCAAACAACCCAAAATATTGGAAACTAGAAAATCACAAACCGACCGAAATTCATAAATCTTTTGATCTTTGGCACAATCTTTGAGACCTTCAATATGCTCCTGAGCTGATTTTTCCACACAATTACAATCTCTATATGGAATTTCCTTTAACAGATATGAAGGCTTTCGTCCCCAAATCCAATCCAAAAACCAAGAGGGTTTTCATCCTCTAATTTCATTACCAAGAGGGTTTTGTCTTCTTACCAAAAGGTGAAAATAGATGCTCAATCTTCAAGAAAGGGAGTTTTTCCAACAAAGTACAAACAATGGATTATTTTCCACAAGCTTAGCTCCTTTTATAATCCTATGTTTGATATTTTTAGCCCTCCAAAAGAATTTTCTTATTCTTTTTATTTTAATATTTCAATTTTCCCCTTGGCCTAGAGACACCAAATTAGGCCCTTTTTTAAAAATATTTTATAATCACTTTTAGGTTATAATTTAATTATAAAATTAAAGTTACTTTTTGAGCAACTAGCATTAAATTATTAAATTATTTCCTTAGTTTGAAAAAGGGGACATAACATTATTTCAATTAGAAAAAGAAAGGCTTGCCTGCTAAATTTGTTGGGTGTCATGTCCCCAATTTGATTTGAAATTCAAATTTTGCAAGGGCAGGAAGAAGTGTTTTTGAACACTAGTTTTCATATTTTAATTAAATATAATAATAATATTTTAAATAAATAAAATAAGAATTCTTTTTGGTCGGCCTAGTTTGGAGGAGGGAAAAAAAGGGAATAAAAAAAGAAATTAATTAAGGGATAGTGGTCATCCCCCTTTTGAGGCCTTAATGTGTTTTTAAAAGATAAAAATAAATATCTCAAGCTGGTCGGCCTAGGTGTGGGAGAAGGAGTCTTGAAGTTCAATTCCATAGTTCAAGCAATTATTTCCAGCAGACTTCTCCTTAGGAGCAGATTTGGATTATGCATTGGGACAAAAACCCTATTGCATATTAGGGGAGTTGGACGAAAATCTAGCTCACCTTGTGGAGGATTCATGATAGAATCCTACTTGGACTTCAATTAGAGATCTTTGGAGGTTTGGAGCTGATTTGCATATTCAGATTTTTGGATCAGATTAGAGCAGCAGGCTTGGGGTGGTATTTTGTATTCATTTTGTATTAGGGCATCACCCTAACTTGGAGCACCACCTTTGAGAAGGGCGATTTGGCTTTTGGAGGTGATTTCATCATTGTTTAGGGTTTCTAAACCCTAACCCTAGCAGCAGCCCAAGAACCATCATTGTAGAGGGTTTGTGAAGCATCATTCTACATCATTTTGGTATGTACAAACCTACTATGAGGTCTGATTTGTAATTGGTAGGATTCTGGGATGTAATTGGGCATGTTTGAGCCTATTCAGAAGTTCTGATTTGTAGCAGCAGACTGATTAATTCAGAAGTCAGATTTGTCCCTATTTTTGTTTGCATTTGGATGTCATAAATTGTTGGATGAGTTCATATTTGAAGATATTATTATGAGAGTTTATTGTCTTTATTATTTGAGCATATTAGATGCATATATGTTCACTGTTTTTACTTGTTTGAAAGCAGAAAATCAGATCAGAATTCTAGGGTTTTAGCATAAAACAAAAGTGCAGAAAATTAGGGCAGAATTCTTAAAATAAAAATCAGTATTTTAGGGCAGATCCTATTAGGGATTTTACAGTGGTATCAAAACAACAACCCTGCCAGCCTGCGGGTTTGATTTTGAGAATGTAGATCTACAACGGACACACGAATGAAAGGGAACCTTGGAGAAAGAAAATAGATTGGTGACCTAAATTTTTTACCCATGGCATAAGACATAGATCCTATCCAAAAGCTATTGTTAAAATACAGGAGGATCAAGAAAGGTACCCATTTGAAGCCACCAAAACCTTTGATCAATATCAAGGAATGTCTAAAGAAATCAAATCTCTACTTTCTTTTGATGGTTATCTGGGATGCCTTGAATGTAGAAACCCAAATAAAAGAGGACTTTATGACTACATAAGATGAAAAAGGAAAGAAGAGGAAGATTCAGAAATTGCTAAGGAGGAGGTCAAGGAACAAGACCCAAAGAAATCAGTTCTGTTGGAGCGAAGTCTGAATCAAAATCAGAATCACTACAAGTTACCATTGAAGAAAGGATAGAAAAGAAAGAGGAATCACTTGCTTGTGACTTGCAGCCAACAAGTGATCATGGGAAGGACAAAAATCAGTTAGTATGCATCCCTAAAGAAGACATGTTCAAGAGTTCATTTCAGCCTTATGAGAACAAGGACAAAGGAGATTCGCCTATTGAAGCTACAAATGAAGAGCGCATGAAGATTGAAGAGATACCGCCATGGAGATTGTCAAACCAGCCATGTTAGGTCAGCTACATGAAGGTATGGGTTCTTGTGATGTTTCATTATTTGAGCCTAGCATTGCTTCATCACCTTTACATCATTTTGGCAAGGAATCAAATTGTGGTTTGGGTGTCCTTAAGTTGGATGTTGCCCATACATATGTGAGCAATTCAGAAATTTCAGTATGTAGTGGACAAAGTGAATTGGATAAGATTGATTTAACATTGCAAGATATAGAGGATCACTTGGTGGTAAAGGAAGTTATAGCTGTGCATACTCTTTCTAGACCAGCCAATGCAGAAGATCATGATGTAGAAGGCTCTACTCATTATTTTGATGTGATGAAGCATGATGATGACCTAGTTTCCACACATGGATGTAATGAAGAAGAGGCCATGAGGGAAGCTGATTTGGAGGTGCACATTTATGAAGATCAAACAAAATTTTTGCATGGGTTTCACAAGTCACATCACTTGGAAGGACCATTGAAGGTAAATGAAGGTAAGATTGTGGCAGCCCTAGCTCATTTTGATCATGTTCATAAGATGATGGTAGGTTCGTGTTGGAAGGCTCTAGGGAATCATGCAGATTTTGGAGGAGGTATATCTCTTGATGATTTGCACAAACTCAAGGAGGCTTTGGTGGTAGTGAAGTCAAACTACCTACACTTACTTGCCGACAGAGATCATCTCCTCACACTTGGTGAGATATATTCAAATGCTTTGAGAAGAAAAGAAGAGGAGAGGGACAAGCTCACCCTTGAGCTTGAGAATGCAATGGATTCCTTGAGGAGCACTCAAAGGGCTCTTCAAGAATCAGAAGATCATGAGGATAAGCTTTGTTGGAAGATGACAAAGGGTGGAGACATGGAGGAAAGACATAGATGATCCCATGATGAAGTCATGAAGATAAAGGAGATCTATACACATGAAGATTTAGTTTCCAGACATAGGACAAAAGCTATGGCACATGACACACTTGATTTTCCATTGAAGACATCCCTTGGACCTGCACTAACGAATGGGCACCCATTCATGGAAGAAGAAGAGGTAAAGACTGAATTTCTGATGTGTAATAGTAGTCCCCTACCTTCACAATATCATGACATGCCAGCCAAAGGGGTGGAGGTCCGATTCAGATTGGAGTCAAGTAATTTTCAGTTAGAGCCCCCTTTTGGATCTGCACTTGTAGGAGGACATGAAACCAAGGAAGAGGACATGATTGAGGAACTAGAGGATGGCATGATAAGGTATGACAACAAGTCTGATTTTTTGATTCGTGACAGCAGTCCTGTTCCTTCATTCATAACAGCCACTGCACATGAAGAGAATGAGGCAGAAGAATCTTACAAGATTGGCACTCGTGATTTGGGTGTGGAGCATAAGAAAGGTATTGAATTTTCAAGCCACAAGAAGTCTGAATTTGTTCATCATACCTTGGAGGATGTCAAAGGAACTCAAGGCTTGTGTGACGGTTGGCTACAAAGAGCAAAGGAAGCTAAGTTGCTGGCTGCCCAAGCAAGAAAACACCTATAGGAGGTCGATGAATGTCATGCCCCCGAAATAGCAACACTAAAATCCCAAGCATCGAAATGCAAATAAATAAATAAAGTAAATAACAATATAAATATCAAAATATTATTATTATTACAATCATACTATATATATATATATATGCAATTTATAATACTCATAATATTATATTTAATACATTAACTAGGAGCAGTGATGAGATGAAAGTGGCAGTTCAAAGCAATAAGACAAAGGCAGCGATCACATAGAGATGACGATTCATATTGGAGGCAATTCATAAAGGGCAGCAAATACCTTAAGGAGTAAGGAGGTATTACCCAGCGATTGATAAGTGTGGAATAATTCACAAAATGGGCTTAAAGAAAGTTAGTGATTAGTCAAGGCATTAATTAATATAGGCCAGCGCTGGGTTCTGAAGGAACATGTCTTTTGGTGGAAGCAATACAATGATAAGGTGTGACCTTTAGCCCCATCATGGGTATAAGATGAAAGACATTTCAAAGACAAAGGGATCGTGAAGGAATCAGGAAAAGAAGAAAGATAAATAAGAAATATATTTCTGAGTATTGCAGCAGATATAATCATCAACTGAGAAGAAGGTCAAGTCTTATATAGATACGATCTGCAGTCAGTAAAACAACAACAATCTGATATTGGAAGCAATTGAATAGAGTACGAGCGGAACAAGAGATAATCATGGAGAGGAGAGTCAAATAGAAATCTGAATAAGGAACAGCAAAGATAATCGTAAGAAATCAGAATAAGAGAACAGGGAATGGAATGTAATCAGATTTAAAACACAAATACATAAATAGTGAATAGAGACAAAAATAGGAGTATTACCTAAGCATAGGAGCAGTCACAAGCAGATAAGTATATTATTACAGGAATATATAATTATAAACATATGTATATATCTATTAATATATAAATTGTATATGATTATGCCATAATGATGCTTACAGCAATTATTAATCCTTATTAGTCATTATATGATTGAACTAATCTATTTGTTTCTCTTTAAGGAATATCCTCTGAATATTGGGAACGGATTGATTATTGATCGATCAGAGAAGGAAAACATACAAACTAGGGAACAAAGAGGAATCAGTCCGTACATCAGAGGAGATTGCTGTTATCAGATATTCATATATATACATTCAAGTGTATATTCTGCCAATTGATGTTTACACATGTATGCATATTGCCTATATGATAATAAGAATATTTAATGAATGATTTCTTGTGATAGAATATGTGATGTGCTTGATTGTCTGAAACCCATCTTGTAGAATGGACCTGGGGTGGAGTGGTAGATAGGCTAAGTAAGGGCACTTACGCAGAGAGCCGACAGAGCCCACTTACGACCCCCGCCCAATTTAACAAGATGGCAAGTGTCCTCAGGGAGTTGAAACATTGATGGGGAAAGCAGATACAAGTCGCCAAGGGGGAGGGCTGTGGTATACACCCTCTTAGGCTTGGTATATGGCTTCGGGCAGACCCATCATGTCTCTTCTCCCAAAATCCTAATATGCTTGCATTATTGATAATCTATGGATGTGTTGTAATTGCCTAAATCTAATAAGTAAGCATAAATATATACATATTTGCATAAATTGTTCATGTGGTGATTGCAAGTTTCAAATCCAGGATTGCATCATTAAAGAGATATTTATTTAATAAGATGAAACCTTGACCCTAATTTGTTGCAATATATGATCAGTAGGAAAATTCTAGGGCAAATCAAGATAGAGGACATTACAAGGAACGTTGCAATCATCTAGATCATGCAAGGAAACAAAGAGAATCATATCTTAGATCACTATTTCCAAGGGAAGAATGTGTAAAGGTTGAGCATGTCAGGGATGAGCCTCTTAAGGCCAACAAGGAAGGAGAACATTCAGATTTGGGTGAACATGTAAAGAGGTATGATTCAAAAAATTTTGTCTATACATGTAGTTTACATCATGAGGATCATGAGTTACCTCTTTTAAAGAGCCCATTGAAGGCTCAAATCATAGATGTGGATGGGATAGTTGAGCATACACCTTTTGGACCAGTCAACGATGTGATGTATACATGTATAGGTGGAGACGTTGGTGATTCAGATTTGGTTGAGCCTTTGGTCATTCATGGAGAACTTGAGAAGTTTACTTGTGATGAGATACAACCCCATCATATTGATGACTCTTTGGTGAAGCATGAGGTTGCCTTACTTTCAAGACTTATGGCACACATCATGGATGCATTTGCTTTTGATTGGCACACACTTGGAGGAATGAAGTTCCAGCTGATCTATGATCCAAGGTATGGAGGTATTGTCATGGAGACACTTGGATTTGAGTTACTAATGCTTGTGTTCCAGCTGGACTATGTCATAGGGATTGGAAGAAAGCATGAAGATCTTGGCGTTCCTACCCTAGTTCATGAGGATCTTCTCCATACTTTGCTAGGAGATGGCTGTTCTACTTTATGGTGCATGGATTTCCTACAAAGTTCTTTGAGGACAGCAGTTGTTCAAGAGTTTGGAGGAGAGTTGGATTATCTTCTCCTTGGAGAGTGGCATAGGGATGATACTCTATCTGTCATGTCCCCAATTTTGGAATAAGTTTAATTTAATTAAATTAATTAATTAAGTTGTCCAAATTAATGATTTTTCATAAGGATGACTAATTGATTATTTTAATTAAATTAGTTATTTATAAGGTTATCAAACAATTAAATATTAAAAGGTGACCTTATATTTATTTAATTTAATAAAGTGGCTAAAAATAAATATTATATTATAAAGTCACTTGAATAAAATAACACTTTATTTCTAGAAGCTTCTTGGAGATGTGGTTGAAAAAGTATAAAAGGAAGCTTTGGCTGGG
>VDFB02160170.1:0-17801 GCA_007258455.2 Sequoia sempervirens | reverse complement strand
AAAGTCGAATTTTCTTTTTTTATTAATTTTTTCTTTTTTCGGTGACGACGCGAAAAAGTAGGAGGAAAAATTTTCTCGAGGGCTACCACCCCTGAACCCCCACCCGGGGCCCAGCCCAACCCCGAACCCTGACAAGGATGCATGCTGAGATGTATAGTATAGCATGATCAGTCACCACACACCAACAAACCCCCCATTAGATCAACTCTTTTAAGCTATTTCGTAGGAATTTTCTGAGATCCAGAATCGAGTTTCCGTCAGAATTTGTTGTGAAGGTTTTAAGGTATAGATCTAAGTTTTGAGATTATAGAAATAAAAAAAGGACTGATTTTCCATGCATGGTGAATGAGTCCATCCTAAGGTGTAGATTTGAGTCAGATGCAGTTTTAGATCCTCGAGTGTCAGAAAATAGGTTATGTGTAGAAAAGTCCTGATCTGGGACTGATTCGCCCAAGGTGGTAAACAAGTCCCAGTCATCCCAAGTTCAGATTTCATTAGCTTTCTAGATTGTTCTTCAGTCATCTATAGCCTTCCAAGTGCACATATTTTGAGAAACAACTTTTTGTTTGGTTAAAAATTTCATTTTTGTTCATTATTTTAATCTTTTTTTCAAACAACACTATGTTTTCAAACAAGGCATAAATCTCAGTTTTGCATTCATTTTTAGTCATTTAAATTAGTCAATTGCATTTAGTTTACTTCATCTAGACTAGGTAACATTGCATACATCGTTATTTGAGTGATACATAAGCATTTTTTTCCCTATATCTCTCCTTTTAGGTAAAAAACCCTAGAACTGCAAGAGTAGTCCATAGGGTCCCAAAAATCTATGTTTCAATCCCTATACCCTATACCCTCAACCTTATACCCTTAAAATTTTATCATAAAATTTAAACCCTACAATCTCAACCATCATCCCTATACCCTAAACCCTCAACCTTATACTCTAAACCTTGAACATTCTCCCTCAACATTATACTTAAACCCTAAACCATACACACACAACCCTTCAACCTTAAACCATCAATCCTCAACCCTATACCATAAACCCTAAATTGTACAACCTCAACCTTTAACCCTAATCCCTCAACCCTACAACCTTGACCCTCATCCCTATACCCTATACCCTATACACTTAACTTTAGGCACTCAACCTTGAACATTATCCTTCAATTGTAAACCCTTAACCCTTGATCCTATACCTTATACCATCAACCCAATACTTAATCTCTCATCCCTCAACCTTGAACCATATACCTTAAACCCTAAACCCTACAACTTCAACCATCATCCCTATACCCTAAACCCTCTACTGAAACCCTAAACCATACACTCTGAACCCTTCACCCTATGCCTTATACCCTTAATCCCTCGACCCTATACCATATACCCACCCCACTATTGAAAGGCACAAGAAAAATAAGAGGGGGGGTGAATCAGTCACCAAACACAAATTCAAATCTCAACCACTTACCAATTTCTTATCCACTTAATTTTTTTATTAAGTATGAACATAAAATGAAGATAAAAGAAAGCAATATCAACACAAGAAACAATAGATTTATGTGGAAAACCCAATGTGGGAAAAACCACAGTGAGGATTAACTCACAATATAAAGTAATAGAAAACCAAAATACAAGAGGCTCACTACCAAGGGCTCACTACCTAGATACAAAGGATTATAGTAAAGATCCACCACTATAGGTTACACACATTCACAGCCTTGATCAGAAGAATTGTAGACACTATCAGCTCACTACTTTCATCAATCTAACACATTAAAGTATTGTTGCCTCAATTCACTTTCACACAACTCTACTTTTCTTCTTGATTCGACACTTATTTGCAACATATTGACTTGCATTCATACCCTCTTCAACATTACAAAACTTTCTCCAAGGTACATATGCTTCATTTCATAAATTCAAATTAGGTCAAAAACTCAGCATTCCCGTGGTGGAAAGGAATGACAATGGACCACACCAATACTTAACTACAACCCAAAACAATGTCTTGGATCAATCACACGCTTCTTCAATTAATTTTTAATCCTTCATATGAAGTGTAAACACCATGTCAGTCAAACCTAATGAAAACATAAATGAACAATGAAGTGCACGCTTCCCAACAAGAAGATAATATGCAAATGACATAACATACTTCATCATGCATAAGAACACATCTTAGACACCTTCAGGTACATCCGCATAGTCTGTAACAACCTTTAAACCTCAAAAACTTCTCACCAATCCATCCATACAATACAAATACACACAGTAATACTGAAACTCATCTTTTGTACCACTAGACCACGAATATCTTTTCCAAGACATATTCTAGATTTGTAAGACCTAAAACAAAATAGCGGAGGACTACAAAGTAGAAACATTTCTCCTAGTCCATAGACAAGAAACTATGTCAAACCAGTTCACACAACTTTCATTTTCCATCAAACCAAAAACTATAAACTAGGAGATATCACCAATAGAAGCCCATAAACAACACTTCACATCCACAAAAGCATAGGATCAACACAAAAGAAATCCAAAACACATACCAGAGAATATTTTGAATGCATACATAACTCTAACTTCACTCTTTATTAATATTCTCAAAAGAACTTGGTAACCCATCATATGAGCATATCTGCAACATCATAAAGATAGCTCCATGTACTCATAACATCTCAACTATACTTGCACAATCTGCAACATCTTGTATTGTGTTGACATCAATGAGAAAATTAAAGAAAACACCAACAAACTTTCTCATACTTGCAATAATATCCCCTTTTGTCATTGATGGAAACACATGATGTGAAAAACCATCAAATACAACTCTCATTTATTTTCTAGATTAGACAAGCTGCACAACATTCTTGCATTCTCAATATTCTAGGAAAAGACCTTCTCTTCCTCTTCTACTATTTTTCATATGACTCTTTCTCCACCTTTGAAATCAATGGAAAATATCAAAAGCTCTAATCACTCCCCCTTAGGAGTGCACCCATACAACTCATACTGCAATAATGAAACTTTCTACTCCCCCTATGCAGTAGACCCATTCATTAGTCTAGATAAATGAAGAATCTATGGATTCACTAGACTGATGCACCTCCATGTGCACCTAGTTTGGAAGGACAATGACCCCCAACTTCTCCTTGAGATACTCAAAATTATCCTCTAGAAGAGCCTTAGTAAATATATTTGCAATTTGATCCTTTGTAGACACATACTCCAACCTGACTTCATTCCCTAATATTTTTTCTCTCATGAAATGGTATCTAATAGATATATGTTTTCTTCTTGAATGCATTACTAAATTATTTGAAATGTTTATAGCACTTGTATTATCATAGAAGATAGATATAGGCTCATCACATATCACTCCAATATCCTTTAGTGTTTGCTTCATCCACAAAACCTATGTGTAGCAAGATGTGGCAATATACTCTATTTTTGCAATGGATAAAGAAATTGAATCTCGTTTCTTACTTAACCATGAAACCAATCTTCCACCAAGAAAGAAAGCACCTCCACTAGTTCCCTTTAGGTCATCCATACAACCAACCCAATCTACATCGGTATAAGAACTTAAAGTGAAATCAGTATCCTTAGAATAACACAAGCTATAATTCAGAGTGCCTTTAAGATATTTGAATATCCTCTTTATTGTAGGTTTTGATTGAAATTTGGCAACTAAATATACTACATGCATGATATCTAGTCTGGTAGCAGTAAGATACAACATTCGACCAATCATAGATTTATACTTGCTCTAATTAGCTTTAGTAGATTCATCATCTTTACTCAGCTTGCATTTGGTCACCATAGGAGTATTAATCGGTTTGGAGTCATCCATTCCAAACTTCTTTAACAACTCTTTGACATATTTCTATTGTGAAATTAATATCCCCTTATCAATTTGATTTACTTGAAGACCAAGAATTAAATTCAACTCACCAATCATGGACATTTCAAATTATTTTTGTATTTCCTCTACAAATCTCTTACACATACTTCATTTCCTCCAAAGATGATATCATCAACATATACTACCACTATCAACATTGTGTTTCCTTCCATCTTGAAATAAAGATTGTTGTCTATAGAGCCCTTATTAAACTTTTTTTGTGTCAAATATCTTTCCAATCTAGCATACCATGCTCTGGGAGCTTGTTTCATTCCATACAATTCATTTTTCAACTTACAAATCATATCCAATTTGTTAGATAACTAAAATCCTTTAGGTTGTTCCATGTACACCTCTTCTTTCACTTCTCCATTCAGAAATGCAAAATTGACATCCATCTGATATACCTTGAAATCCTTGTGGGTAGAAAATTCCAAAAACATCCTAATAGCTTCCATTCTTGCCACTAGGGAAAATGTCTTTTCAAAGTCTATGCCCTCAACTTGTGAGTATCCCTTGTATATAAGTCTTTCTTTTTTTCTTACAACTTCACCATTCTCATTCAACTTATTCCTGAACACCCACTTTGAACCAATTACATTCTTATTCAGAGGTCTAGGAACTAGTTCCCATGTCTAACTCTTCTATATTTGTTGCAACTCTTCTTTCATAGCTCTAACCCAACTCTCATCTTCACATGCTTCACACAAAAACGTAGGTTATGTTTTATAAAGTAAACACATATTTACCTTAGCTTCTACTTTGTTTCTTGTCTTCACACCTTCACTCTTATCTCTAATTATCTGTTCCTTCAGATGATTCTTCTATACATACTTAGGAGTCTTAGGAACAGGTTTGGTGCTTCTTCTTCTTCTTCAGTATGTTCTTCTTCCTCTTCCTTATTTTCTTCAGGTACTAGTCCACAAATAGGATCATCTGGTTCAACTTCACTTATCTCAACAAGTCTGTGCATATCCTCATCAACCTTCACATTAGCACTCTCAACAATCTTCCTCAATCTTTTATTAAAGCATCTATATGCTTTGATGGTAGTTGAGTATCCAAGGAAATTCCCTTCATCCCATCTAGCATCAAATTTCCCAAGGTTCTCATCATCTCTTTTAATGTAACATCTACTTCCAAACACCTTAAAGTACTTCACAGTAGGAACCTTACTAGTCCATAACTCATAAGGAGTCTTTGTGTTGTTGCCTCTTATTTGAACTCTATTAAGGACATAAACAACAATGTGTATTTCCTCTCTCTAGTACACATTAGGTACACTTGCTTCTTTCATCATGGTTCATGTAGCTTCCTATACATTCTAGTTCTTTCTCTCAACAACTCCATTCTGTTGAGGAGTTTTAGGAGCAGAAAAATGCCTCTTTATGCCATGCTCTTCACAAAATTCATTAAACTCACTAGAAGTGAATTTTGCACCTCTATTAGATCTCAATCATTTTATTCTCAGGTTCACTTCATTCTCTGCCCTTGCCTTGAACACTTTAAACCTATCCAGATCCCAAGTCTTCTCTCTAAGAAAAGAAACCCATGTCATTTGAGAATAGTCATCAATAAGGAGCATGAAATACTTGTCATTATTTAGGATTCATGTCCTAGTAGTACCATAGAAATCTGTATGAATTAATTCCAGCATTCTAGTAGTTGATTGATCTTTTCCTTTAAAACTACATCTTTTTTGTTTTCCCAACTAACAACTTCTATAAATAGTATTAGCGGGCTTTGTGATTTTAGGCAGATCTTAGACAACATCTCTTGAACTAATCCTGACCAAATTATCAAAGTTTATATGTCCCATTCTCTGATGCCACAACCAACTTTCATTAACTTGAGATACAAGACACTGACCATTAACACCCTTAAGCTGTTAGATGTTTCCATAAGTTCTCCTTCCTACAACAACCATAGTTTTAGACCCTTTTTTGATCTCACAAGTATTATCATGAAACAAAAGTTTGAAACCTTTGCTACACATCTGTCAAACACTCAAAAGATTATTCCTTAAGCCTTTTACATAATATACATCATCAGTGTTGTGTATTCCATCAAAACTAATTTTAACTTTCCCAACAATCTTTGCTCCTTAATCATCACCAAACATGACCAAACCACCATCATACTTTTCAAGTTTAGTGAACTTACTTTTATCTCTGGTCATGTGATTTGAATATCCATTGTCAATCACCCAATAGTCTTCATCATGTCTAGCATGAAAGGAAGTAACCAAAGTACATTCCATCTCATCCTTCTTGTTCTCTAAATCACTTTCTCTTGCACATCTTCCAGAGTTAGTAGACATAGATTTATTCTCCAAGGCTAAGAACAAGCATTCACTATCATCACCCTCATAATCAAATTCATCATTATAGATACCAACTTCTTCTCTAACATAATACAACTTCTTGAACTTCTTATCCTTTCTATCTTTATGATCTCTATTCTTCTTATGGACAACTCTATTTGGACATCTTGAAGCATAATGACCAATATTACCACAACTAAAACATTTAAAGGGAAACATGCCTTTATACTTACCAATACCTTTCTTCAACTTCCTTGTGAATTTTGCTTCTAACTGATCAGAACCATCACTATCTGGATCATCTTCAATCTTTCTTGCTTTAAATTTTGATTCTATCTTCTCTTTCTTTCCAAAATTTCTCATCTCAAATGTAGTCAAGGTTCCAAACAACTATTCTTTAGTAAACTTCTTAGGATCATACACTTCTTCAATAGCTAAAACACTATCACTATAACTCTCTAGAAGGATCATCAAGATCTTCTCCATCACATCTTCATTAGTTAGAGTTCCTTCTTGGATTTTCACATCATTCACTACAATATCAACTCTCTGGAAATAGTTTGCAATATCTTCACCTTCTTCCATTTTCAAATTCTTATATCTTCCCTTTGCTATTAGCTTATTCAATAATTTCAATCTATCATTTCCTTCATAAATATCTTCCAACTTCTTCCACACTTCATAAGTAGTTCCCAAAGAAATAATTTTAGTTTGCTCACTCTTAGATAAAGCACTGTAGATCACATACCTCACTTTTTCATTCTCCTCATAAGCAGAAACCTCATCTACAGTAGAAGGACCACTTTTTGATGTAGCATACTTCGTCTCAACAGCCTTCCAAGTCTTGTAACCAAGAGAGATTATGTAACCTCTCATTTTCACTTTCCAATCACTATAGCCATATCCATCAATCATAGGGATTTCCAATTTGTGTGACATCAAATCTACCTCAAGCAGTTAAGCTCTTTACCAAGGAACCAAAGCTCTAATACCAATTGTTGAAAGGTGAAGGACAACTATGAGGGGGGGTGAATCAGTTCTCACCAAACACAAATTCAAATCTCAGTCACTTATTAATTTCTTATCCACTTAATTATGTTATTAAGTATGAACATAAAATGTAGATAACAGAAAGAAATATCAACATAGGAAACAACATATTTACATGGAAAACCCAATGAGGTAAAAAACACGGTGAGCATTAACTCAAAATATAAAGTAATAGAAAAACCAAATACAATAGGCTCACTGCCCAGATACAAAGGACTACAGTAAAGATCCACCACAACAGGTTACACACATTCACAACCTTGATCAAAAGAATGGTAGACATGTTTAACTCACTATGTTTAGAAATCTAACACATTAAATTACTGCTTCCTCAATTCACTTCCGCACAACTCTACTTTTATTCTTGATTCAAAACTTATTCACAATATCTTGACTTGCATTTATACCCTCTTCAACCTTAGAAAACTTTCTCCAAGGTCAGCTACATATGCTTCATTTGATAAATTCAAATTAGGTATGCAACTCAACATTCCCGTAGTGGAAAGGGATGAGATTGGACCACACCAATATTTAACTATTATCCAAAACAACGTCTAAAATCAATCACATGCTGCTTCAATTAATTTTAATCCTTCATATGAAGTGTAAACACCAGGTTGGGCAAACCTAATGAAAACACAAATGAACATTGAAGTACATGCTTCCCAATTAGAAGATGATACACGAACAACGTAACACTCTTCATCATGCATGAGAACACATCTTAGATACATTCAGATACATCCACATCATCTATAACAACCTTTAAACCCTAAACAATTCTCACCAGTCTATCGGGTATGTCCAAGATCATCATGGAAAAAATAGGCCCTTAAGTGGCGACAAAATTTAGAAAAATCAAAGTTAGGAAACTTGACATAAAAATTTGAATAGGTTATCTATATTATTTCAAAAATATGTAAGAATAGAATCTGTAGAAAATCAAATGTAGTTTCTAAACTACTAGGTTTTTTTCATCTATTTGGTGAAAATTTTGAAATTTCAATGCAATAGCACTTAAATTTTGGGGGAAAAATAAGAATGGTGTCTATCGACCACCCTAACCACAATAAAATGATAATATTTTTTTTATAAGATTTTAGATATAAAGTAGAGGAATCATGTCCTGATGTGATGCATATTTTTTGTAATTTTTTTCAAGTAAACAATTAATTATGAATTTTTTATTACAACTTTTTAAAAATATAAAATCATAAGTAAATACCTTGGTCAAACTTCATGAAATTCAATTTTTTTAATTGTATGGTATCACGAAGAATAGAATCGGGCATGTTTTGATTCAAAATTGAACCGTTTGAAAGCTATAGATTTTTCAATCATCCTATCAATCAGGACTTTATCATAATTCAAATAGAAAATGAATAATAATAATTTATTAAATTCAAAGTAAAGAATAATTTATATTGGTGGAAAGTTGAGAATCTCCTTTAAAAACCCTTTTTGTTTCATCAATTTTGG
Source organism: Sequoia sempervirens (assembly GCA_007258455.2). Taxonomy (NCBI): domain Eukaryota; kingdom Viridiplantae; phylum Streptophyta; class Pinopsida; order Cupressales; family Cupressaceae; genus Sequoia; species Sequoia sempervirens. Next base: position 9,036 of record VDFB02160170.1, on the reverse strand, counting down.
GTTAAGAAAAATTCATTAGCCACATACCCTACACATACCCATCATAATACCATTTTTTGGCCCATCATGATCCTGCACATACCCTATCCAGATAGAACAAATACACACAGTAATACTGAAACTCAACTTTCATAGCACTAGACCATGAATATCTTTGCCAAGACATAGAGAACACCATTACAAGACATATTTCAGATCCGCAAGACCTGAAACAAAACAGCGGAGGACTATGGAGCATAAAAATTTGTCCCAGTCCATAGACAAACAACATTGTCAAACTAGTTCACACATCGGTGAACACAACTTTCATTTTACATCAATTCAAAAGATACAAACTAGGAAATTTCACCAATAGAAGCCCATAAACAACCCTTCAGATCCACACAAGCATAGGATCAACACAAAAGAAACACAAAGGACATACTAGAGCACATTCTAAACACATACATAACTCTAACTTCACTCTATTAATTTTCTCAAAAGTACTTGGTAACCCATCATATCAGTATATCTAGAACATCATAAAGATAGCTCTATGTACTCATAGCATCTCAACTATACATGCATAATTTGCAACATCTTGTACTGTGTTGAAATCAATGAGAACATTAAGACAACACCACCAAACTTTCTCAAACTTGCAACACCCACCACTCACTATCTCCCTCCTTCCCTTTCTCTCCCTCCCATGCTACCAATCCATATACCTTAATCCCTAAGCCTCAACCTTTAGCCCTCAACCATATACCTTAATCCCTAAACCTAGTACACCATCAACACTCAACCATATACCTTAATCCCTAAACCCTACACCCTCAACTCTCATCCATATACCCTATACCCTCAACCTTATACCCTCAATCCCTATACCCTAGATACACTTAACCTTATACCATCATCCCTTAACACTATCCCTCAACTCTCAACCCTATACCTTAAACCCTAAACCCTACACCCTCAACCCCCATCCCTATACCCTATATCCTACCAATCCCTATCTCCTCCTCTCTATATCTCCCCCCCACCCTACCAATCCCTATCTCCTTATCTCTCTCCCTCCCACCCTACCAAATACCCTCAACCTTATACCCCAAACCTTCAACATTGTACCTCAACCCTCAACCTTATACCCTAAACCTTCAACATTGTCCCTCAACCCTCAACCCTTAATCATATACTTAAACCCTAAACCCTATAATCTAAACCCTTAACCTTATTCCTTATACCAAAAACCCACATCGTAAACCCTATACCCAATATCATAAACCCTAATACCATTACCCTAAACACATAATCTTGTACACTCAACCCTAAACATTATTGCTAAACTATAAACCCTAAATGCTCAACTCTCAGCCCTATACTTAAACCCTAGACCCTCAACCCTCAACCTTATACCTCAAACACTAAATCCTACACCATCAACCCTCATTCCTATATCTATACCCTCAAACTTATACAATAAACCCTGAACATTGTCCCTCAACATTATACGTAAATGCTAAACCATACATTCTCAACCCTTCACCCTATACCTTATACCCTCAATCCCTATACCCTAGATACACTTAACCTTATACCCTCATCCTTGAACACTATCCCTCAACCCTCAACCCCCATCAGGCTATACCCTACCAATCCCTATCTCCTTCTATCTCTCTCCCTCACACCCTACCAGTCTATTAATATTAAGATATATTAATATTTATTAAATATAAATATTATTATAATTATAATATTAATATATTATATATAAGTTAATATAAAATATATATAATGATTTTTATATATTAGTATTTATGCTTTTAGTAAATGGATATCTGTTATATAGTTGTAAGTAATAGATATATGTTTCTATCGGATATACGATATTAATAGATGTCCATTTTGCTTCAATATTTGGTTTGGGGATGACCCTACCTGAAAAGTCAACATCCCCAACATTTTTATAGGGGTTGCAAGAATTTTTTGAACTTCACCCTTCGTACTAACAATTTTTTTTATCTAATTTCAATGAAACGAAAAGGGTTTATTCAACAAATTGACATGAGCATTCTACCAATATAAAATATGATCTATTTTGAATTTAATAGGTAATTATTATTGATTTTATACATGCACTATGTGTAAATTCCTAATTGATAGGTGTTGAGATTATGGATGCATAGGGTCCTTAAAGTTGCAGTCTTCAATGGAGGACCTTTTCCAGGAAAGATAATCAACCACACAGAAAGTGTTGCAACTAGGCATGCACAATGGAGATTCTATATTGATCTACATTATGAGATTGGATTAATTACAAATGTACAAAATCCCTAAAGATATATGCAAAAGAGAAAACCTAAGATGCATGAGATGTTTCCATGTGTCATGATCTAACATGTGACAACATGTGAACCCTATCTAGGAAATTATTAAATGTTGAGATAAGTTCTAGAAGGACAACTCATCTTCTAGAAGGAATTACCCCATTATTAAATGATTTATTATTAAAAATGCAACCTAAGACTAAATGATATATGACCTAAGTTAACTTATGCTAGTTTAATAATTAATTTAATTACACTAACAGCCCCCCATAAGTTCAACTTAGGGAGGAAAATGCAATGATTATGCAAAGATGATGATCGATGATGGGTCTCGGCTACGAGGCCATGTTAGGTACCCATGTACATGAAGATGAAAAAAATCTACCACAACCAGAGAAAAGGGGAAAACCCAATGGGAAAAAACCCCTCTCCAAAAAAGGAGATGAAAAAGCAAAAAAATGTGAGAGAGGATGGGAAGGATGGAGGACTCCCAAATACCCCCCAAGTACACCATCTGTCACATGGATACAATACATTAGCCCTCCCATAGGGAGGAAATAGAGAGAGACTATATAGCCCCCCTAGAAGATGCGATCACCTGCAAAAATGGTAAGTTTTTGAAGACAGAATAGGATCCAATGTTGACAAACAACTTGTCTCCCTTTTGGAAGAAAAAAAACCAAGTGCAAGTGCAGAGATTCTTCCCATTCTAGATAGGAATTGAAGGAAGGAAGGATTAACATGGATGATGATGATGTCTTTGAACTCTGCTCAAGTGTGTCATTGGTCACTGAAGATGAATATGCCACAATCAATAAAGAGAGTGACAAACCAGGATGATACAGAAACTGATGTTGAACAATATCCAAAGAAGATGAAGTGATGGATATGATGAATGTGATGGAGCCTTGATAGCCCCCTCTAAATGAAGTATCCTCAAAACCACTGAAAGAAGTCTGAAGAAACAAATGTGTCCAAACCACAATTCTCTCACTAGGAAGAAACAAATCCAATGGTGGATGTTGAATAAACCTCAAATCCTAAATGGAATGATAGGGAAGAAGTCTCATATATGAAATATATTAAGAGAAGCCAAGTGCCTCCAAGATAGTCTCTAGATTCCTAATCAAGGTCAAGACAAAGGGATGAGGAGACTCAAGAGAACTCTCCAAAGTGTGATCTAAATAGAGGAGTGATATCCCCTCAAGAATGTCCTCTAAACCTATAGAAGTAGCCAAGTTAGTGATACCTAAAACAAAGCCATCCTGTGATGCCAAGTCTGGAAAAATGAAGGTGTCCTAATGAATGATGATAGTGGAAGCCTCAATCAATGAATTTGGACAAGGAATCACTGAATGTGAAGGAATACCAACTGTCTCTGATGGAGAAGAACCTGAAGGAACCTTATCAACCTCTTCAAAAGATTCAAGGCAATCAACTTCCTGCACAATAATATCATCATGGGCTACTTGATCTAAAGAATGACATTCTGAATTTTGACCATCGGGGAAGGGTGGAGTGTCCAATCCTCCATATATCTCCCAAAGCTTAGTCCAAAGGATGTGAGGACAATCACAATGATCAATAGATCTCAAAACATCCTAGTCAACTTGCATTGAAATGATCTCCAAGATAGTGTATTTGTTGCAACTCCAAGAAATTTTTTGAATACCTTCACTTGGACAAGGAACTATACCAAACAGATGTGGCAACAAATCAAGTGACTGGAGATGGTGGCTAATCCCATCCCGCCATTGTGAATAGTTTCCCTTGTGCAACATAACCAAAGCAGGAGTATATGCAAGCCCCATAATGAACTTTCTCCAAAAAACACAAAGACAAATGATCAACAACAAAGAAAGACTTCCAAGGATGATGTGCAACTGAAGTGATGCTACCCAGATCAAAAAATCTTTTCCTAAGCTTCAAAATGTCCAAGTTATTGAACAAATGCACCAAACTGAAAAAATCAATGCTGCAAGAGTGCCTAGAGGTGGAAAGCGTCGAGGTCTAGACTGATGAGAAATTTTTTTGAAAAATATTCCTAATGTCGCTAGAATCACTGAAATCTGATGAATGGTTGTGAAGATACGAGCCTTTATATCCAAATTAGGGTTTGAATTTAGTTGACTATAGATTTTTTTGTGAGAAAAATTATATAGAATGAATTGCATTACTGGAAAGTAGACGAAATTCTCTTTCTGATGGTATCTCATTTTGATAAAATTTTGAAACCGTGGCGTGAAGATATGGTGATTTGAAAAAACCTTCCCTATTAGGGCCTCGCAGGCTAATTAGGTGCAAAAATACAACACCTAGGGCTAAAAAAAATCAGCCCTTGGTCATATCAGGGATCGCGCTGGCAATTTTAAAAAAACACGCCACTGGGCGCAGTGACGGTGGAGCGGTTATCAGGCGGTAGGTCTGGGCAGCGCTGCTCAGATAGAGCAGAGCCCGTGGTTTCTAATGGAACCGAGGGCTGTCAAGGAGAGAAACTCGGCGGGGGCCAAGTAAGATCGCCGACAATGAATAGGATGAACATTCGTGGGATCAGTCAGACCATGGTGGATGGGAGGTGAACAGAGCTTAGGCCCGACGAGATGTGACAACTCATCAAATCAATGATCTAATGAGTACCTCCCTCTGTAGCCAACAAAAAATATATTCTACAAACTATTGAGAATAAACAAGCCAACAAATACAATATAAAGATTTTTTAATATTGCAAAAAAATTGCAATTAAAAAATCAAAAAGAAATGTCGACATAATAATATAATCTACAATGCTGACCAATGGAAAAATATAGATGCCAATGGGAAAAATCAAACCCTTATGCTGATAGAATATTACATGCCAATGGAGATTAATAATTGCAGGCCGAAGCCACAAATTTTGATTTTTCTGCGAACTATAGAAAAATGCCCACAAATTGATTTTTTTCCAAACAAATAAATAAAGCCCCTATTTTTTATTTTTTAAATTCTTGTGACTAAAAAAATTTTTCCTCAGAGGACAACTGACAAGATGGATTTTTTTATTGCAAATTTGTATGGATCATACTAGTTGATTTTGCAAACCTAAATACCTCTGATAGCTCCCGAGTTGATGTATCCAATTTTGATGAATGGGAAGGTGGTCCTAGGGTTTTGAGGCCTTCTAAAGACAATGACGAGCTTGGATCTGACTCTATCTGCTTTAGAAATCAGCTTGGTCTCCGGGTGGAATCAAGTAGCCTTCAATAGAAATATTCAAGCCTGCAAGAATCTTGCACACCAACTTTCTTGATTGAGGGTTGACGTTTCACTAGACAAGCTCTGATACCATGTTGAGATTATGGATGCACAGGGTCCTTGAAGCTACAGTCTTCAATGGAGGACCTTTTCCAGGAAAGATAATCAACCACACAAAAAGTGTTGCAACTAGGCATGCATAATGGAGATTCTATATCGATCTACATTATGAGATTAGATTAATTACAAATGTACAAAATGTTTGAATATATAGGAAAAAGAGAAAACCTAAGATGCATGAGATTTTGCCATGTGTCATGATCTAACAACATGTGACAACATGTGAACCCTATTTAGGAAATTATTAAATGTTGAGATAAGTTCTAGAATGACAACTCATCTTCTAGAAGGAATCTTATCCCTACAAACAAGGAAGGGGGAATTACCCCATTATTAAATGATTTATTATTAAAAATGCAACCTAGGACTAAATGATATATGACCTAAGTTAACTTATGCTAGTATAATAATTTATTTAATTACACTAAGTTAACTTAATTGATGATATGATTGATATGTTTGTATAGTTTTGAAGTTCTATAAGGAAGGGGACAACTGAAGTGATGCTACCCAAATCAAAAAATATTTTCCTGAGCTTCAGGATGTCTAGGTTATTGAAAAAATGCACCAAACTGAAAAAATAAATGCAAGAGTACCTAGAGCTAAAACTAATCAAGGGGTCTGGACTAATGAAAAAAAACTATGAAAAATATTCCTGATGCCGCTAGAATCACCAAAATCCAATGAACAGTTGCGAAGATACGAGCCTTTATGTCCAAATTAGGGTTTTGACTTTAGTTGACTATATATTTTTCTATGAGAAAAAATTTGCATAATGTATGTCACTACTAGAAAGTAGACAAAATTATCTTTCCAACAGTATCTCGTTTGCTGAATTTCAATACCCTGGTGAAAAGTTATGATAAAACAAAAAATTGCCTATATTTGGTGCTCTACAGGCTAACTAGGGGAAAAATTACAGCCCCCTGGGCGCTAGCACCTAGTCGCCGATAGGACCAGGAGTGAAAAAGAGGCAAAAAAATTAGTGTGTCACCCCTTTCATGGACCCCTCAATCACTAATGGAACCACTGGCTGGGGGCTTTGATCTCCGCGGGAGGAAAAACACGAGCTCTGGTGTATGAAGAAACTAACAGTGAGCATAAGGGTTGTCGGTGGGAGTATGTTGTGAGGGCCAACTAGATCCTGGTCGATGAAGACGGTCGCCAGCAACAAAGTGAATAGACCGGTGATAGGGAATCAACCAGTGGTCGAGGATGGCAGTCGATTGGCTGATGAGAATGGAGGGCCCCCGGATGAGATGTGTCATCAGAGTACGACATACCTACGAATGGTAAATGCGCCAACCAAAGCTTGTATGCAAACTATGAGTTTTTTTTTTTTTGAATTTCAATATATATTTTGCCAACAAAAAATATTTTTGTTGGTTTTTAATATTGCTTTATAGCAATTAAAAATCAACTGTAAATATGCCAAAATAAAATCTGCAGAATAAAAGCCCAATGATTTTTTTTAAAATCAAACCCTAATGAAGATGATAGAAATATATTAATATAGTTTGTGGATTAGAAAAAAAAGGATGATGCTAACAAGATAAATAAATTGAAGGTCACTCCAAAATATTTTCTGTAAACTATATAAATTGTCGGAATAGAATTTGTTGCCAAACAAATATAGAGATAAGCCCTAATTTTTTTATTTTTATTTTTTAAAAAGTGCTTGCTACTAAAAAAAAAATTCCTTAGAGGACAACTGATGGGATGGATTTTTTTTACTGCAAATTTGTATGGATCGTACCAGTTGATTTTGCAAACCCAAATACTTCTGATGGGTTGATGTATCTGATTTTGATGAATAGACAGGCGATCCTAGGGTTTTGAGGCCTTCTGAAGACAATGGGGAGCTCAGATCTGACTCTATCTTCTTCATAAATCAGCTTGGTCCCCAGGTGGAGTCAAGTAGCCTTCAATGGAAACCTTCAAGCCTGCAAAGAATCTTGCACACCAAATTTCTTGATCGAGGGTTGATGTCTCACTGGCCAAGCTTTGATACCATGTTGAGATTATGGATGTACAATCCCTGAAGCTCTAGAGCCTTCAATGGAGGACCCTTTCCAGGAAAGATAATCAACCACATAGAAAGTGTTACAAATAGGCATGCATCATAGAGATTCTATATTTATGATATGATTGATATGTTGCAAATGAACAAAATGCCTAATTATATAGGCAAAAGAGAAAACCTAAGATGCATGAGATGTTGCCATGTGTCATGATCTAACAACATGTGACACAATGTGAACCCTAACTAACTAGATAGAGATAAGTTCTAGAAGGAAAACTCATCTTCTAGAAGGAATCTTATCCCTACAAACAACGAAGGGGACATTACCCCATTATTAAATGATTTATTATTAAAAATGCAACCTAGGACTAAATGATATATGAGTAATTGATACGTTTATTGAAAAACATTTATAAATTTTAAACAGTTAAATATTTTTTGAATCCAAAAGATGCATCATACACTATGCTTCACAAATTATAGCTTAAAAAAAAAACATAATTTTTTGACCAAGTTAGGGTGGTCAGACAAATAGCTTTTAATATTTTTAAAAATTCCTACTAGAAAATTCATAACTAAATATTTACTTGACAAAAAATTAAAAAAAGATGTGTCACATCCGAGCATGTGTCCTCTACTTATATTGAAAGATTTGGAAAAAAATATTTATTTTTTCTCCCATTAAGGTGACCATACAACACTTATTTTATTTTTTCTTGGAAATTTTAGTACTACCGCATTGAAATTCTCACCACTAAATAGATTTTTTTCAAAAAGGGACTAGTAGTATAAAACCGATTCAATTTGCTACAATTTATGTTTTTACATATTTTTCAAATTATGTTAATAACCTATTCAAATTTTTATGTCAAGTTGTGTAACTTTTTTTTCTAAATTTTCATTGCCACTTAGGGGCCTAGTTTGCCCCCCCCAATGATCCCGCACTGACCCATTTGGGATCATATTTTGGATTATTTGTATTATACAGAAGATGGATTAAGACAATTTTTTGAGCTATGAATACTCATCATTTTCTCACTGTGTGATTTGCAATTTCCAAACCTTCATAGATTTAAGGTTGGTGGTAGAATTTTCACTATGGTTGTTCATGGAATTTCTACTAAAATGTATTTACTCAACATTTCTTTTATTTTATACTCTCCTAGGGTTTCAGGTTTAAATATTTTTTTATGTCTCATGTCGACCATAGGGTAAATCATGGGTATAAATATTCTAGTAGATCATGAGAGCCTTTGTGCATTTGGGTTTTAGCAAAATTATAGGGTTCTCAAATATTTTAAACATAGAACAAACTAGTTAGGGTTAGTACATGGTTATGCCTTAGCAATTTTT
>VDFB02160169.1:0-68365 GCA_007258455.2 Sequoia sempervirens | reverse complement strand
CAAAATATCAACCCACCCAACAATCAAAATGGTCACAATCAAAGTAACACATCAAAAGCTCCACCGTATCAAACACAATCAAACTGTAGAAAATTCACACCTTTGGGTCAATCACACGAATCTGTGTTGAGGGAACTTCTTGAAAATTACCTCATAATGCTACCTGACACTCAAGGCTTTGAACCAAAAGTAAAATCGTCATGGTGGAATGATGCCTATTATTGTGAATTTCATCAGTGTAAATGTCGTCAAACAAATAGCTACATGTAATTGAAACACAAACAAGACTTGATAGATAATAAGATCATATGAATAGAGGAACCCCAAACAAATGTAGATCATGAGGCATTTAAAAATACTTTACCGAACTATGAAAAAGGGGAGTCCTCTATGACCAATAGCAAGGGAAAGAATGTAAACTATGTCCATGATACTGTCATAAATCATATTTCAATAGCAGAAGACCAAATGAATACCATTGAAACCAATGATCATCAAGACGTTACTACAAATGATAATCCAATCTATGACACTCCAATTGAACAAGAACAAGACATCATTATCCTTGAAAATCAAATCAATGACATTAAACTAGACATGACTGCAAATGATACCCCAATCAATGTCATTAAAATCAATGGGAAACAGGATAGCATACCAGTGAACGCAACCACAAGAGCACAGGACAAATATGTTTTAAAAGGAAGTTCATCCAAAACTCCCACTATCTCATCTAATCAATACAACATAGTGGACCAATTACAAAAAATTCTTGTACAAATATTGATGTTGGAATTGCTCAAGATTTCACCCACCCACAAAGAGATTTTGGAAAAAGATCTAGTGGACACAATAGTACCAACGAATCTGGAAGTTTGTAAATTCGAGGCCATGGTGGGACATTTCACCGCACCACATTGCCTATCCTTTTCCAAAAATGATGACGCATATATTTCTCATCCCCACAATGTTTCTCTTCATATTGAAGTCCTACTTCATGAACATCATGTCAAACACATCCTAATTGATGGAGGATCTGGCCTAAATATATGTACTCTAAAGCTTGTTCATGCCTTTGAATTCTCTGAGAATGCAATTGATTCAAAGAAAATATTACAATAAAAGCATATGATGATGAGGAAATATCTTCATAGGGATTGATTGTCTTACCTATTCAAGTAGGACCAATTCATAAAGATGTAATTTTCCATGTCTTAGACAAGGATTTGACCTATAACATACTATTGGGTTGCCCCTGGATCCATGAAATGCAAGAAGTTTCATCAACCTACCATCAATGTTTGAAATTTCCTTGTGGTGGTCAAGAAATTACCATTTTAGCTGATTCAAATAGTCCTCGGTATTGCAATACCCTAAAATCTATACAAGATGTTTTTGTGCCTCATAACAAAGAAGCTTCCACTTCCACCCCTTCCAAAGATCAAATCCAATCAAGTTCCTCATCCAAACCATTGGTCATCTCCTCAAGTCATGAAGGTTAGTCTAATTCCATGTCTAAACAGTTTGAGAAGAAAGAATAAGTTGCTCCATCCACCTCCTCAAATCATGAAGCCCAATTGAATTCCTTGTCAAAGCAATTTGATGAAAAATTCCAAGAAGGTGTTGGTGAATATTTCTTTGAACAATCTCTATGTCTTTCACAATTCTCTTCCCCAAAGTCATATGGGAAACCCTCCACATCAACACAACAGACATCACCACTAGTTACCAAATTTGATAGTCGGTTTATAAAAGAAAGCACTAGGTCTGCTGAAGCAAAAGACAAAGATATTCTAAACTGGCTCTATAAGGATGAAGAAGAATCCCAAATAGCAACTACAAATGTACAAACAAACCAATATGGAAAAGGCTTCACCATCTTGGAAAAGATGGGATATGAGGGAATAGGTCCCATAGGAAAAAGGAAAAAGGGAATTATAGAACCCATTCAACCCATTTTAATTAATCCAAAAGACAAGACTAGGTTGGGCTATAAAGAGGATACAAAAGAAAAGGTGGTTGAAAGAATCTTACAATTACAAGCTAGTGATGAGTATGAAACTAATTCTAATGAATATAAGTCAGATTCCCTATCAGAAGATTATTTTCATGATAATGAAATCGATGTGGTACACAAATATGCACCCCTACTCGAGGAGGGACAAGGTTCAGGTGCTAGACAGCTTGAATTTGGATCGCAACACATTGATGATTCTAGTGAAGATGATTCAACTAGAAGTGAAACAAATAATTCAGAGGAAAGTTACCTTATAGACCTTGATTTTTCTATTGGAAAAATTGAAGAAAGTGCTATCAAAACTCTTACCATCTCTGACCTTAACCAGTCTGGTGACTTCTTACCCTTAGTACATCCTGAGCTCATAGATTGGGACCTAACTAAGCCATTTCACATCCCTACATTTTCAAATGATGACGCCATTGTCAATTTCCTCTGTGCCAACAATCTCGAAATAGATTCCACCAATGAACATTGTAACAAGGCTTCCACACAAGGGAGTATCAAATCCTCCAGCTACAAAATGAATAATACAGGAAATAGATCTGATATTGAAAAACCATTCAATGGCAGTGTCAGGTCCAGAAAAAGTAAAAACAAAGAGCACATCCAATGGTGTAAACCTCTCCAAGGTGTCAAAGGATGGAAGATTTGATACTCTCCCAGAACACTTTTAGGAAATATCAAAGTTCTTGATTGAACTCACACAGTCTTTCAACATCGGCAATGAAGAGACAATGAAGACTATCCATCTAGCGACATCTTTGACAAACCAGGAAAAACCAAGCTTTCTCAAATTTTTCATAGAAAAACAAGTCAACTTTGCTTGGCCATATGCCGACATGTCGGGGAATGATCTAGAACTCATCATGCATCGCTTATCATTACCACCAAGAGTGAAACCAGTCAAGAAAAAGTTGAGGAAAATGCACCCACATATCGCCTTATTGGTAAAAGCAGAGCTGAAGAAGTTGATAGACATGGGATTCATCAGACCCATTGACTATGCCGAGTGGATTTCTAATATTTTACCAGTTTCAAAGCCTGACAACAGCATTCATATTTGCATAGATTTCTAGGATCTTAATAAAGCTTGTCCTAAAGATGATTTCCCTCTGCCAAACATAGATATCATAGTAGACTTGACGGCAGGACATGGCATGTTATCACTAATGGATGGATTTTCTGGATATAACCAAATCAAAATAGCTCTAAAAGATCAAGATAGATGACTCCCTACTCATCTAGGGAACATTCTATTGCAATGTCATGTCATTCAGATTGAAGAATGCAGGAGCTACCTACAAATGCACCATGACAATAATCTTTCATGATATGATGATTACTTTCATGGAAGACTATGTGGATGATTTATTGGCTAGATCATATACCAAGTAAGGACACTTGGAGATCCTAGATAAAAATTTTAGTAGACTAGAGAAATTCAATGTACAGCTAAATCCCAAGAAATGTGTGTTTGGGGTGACATCAGCCAAACTCCTAGGGTACATAGTCTCAGAAAAGGGGATTGAGGTAGACCTGGCCAAAGTTAAAGCTATTATGGAAATTCCACCGCTGAAGAACATCAGTTAACTCTAATCTCTACAAGGGAGGTTTCAATCAATTCATAGATTCATTTCACAATTGGTGGACAAGACCCATCCCTTCACTCATCTGTTGCATAAGAATGTTTCTTTCTAATGGAATGAGAAATGTGAAGGATCCTTCATCAATTTGAAATAGTATCTAATGAATCCACCTGTCCTAGTACCACCAGCAGAAGGAAAGCCACTACTGTTATATATTGCTACAACTAAGACATCATTGGGAGCCCTATTAGCACAAGAAGATTTAGCAAGAAAAAAGAGCAATTTACTACATTAGTAGGATGCTAAATGGCTATGAGATCAACTATACCTCCATTGAAAAGGATTTTTTGGTAGTAGTATTCACTACCCAACAGCTACAACACTACATGCTAACTCACACCATCAAGTTGATAGCCAAAATAGATCCTTTAAAATACCTTCTCAACAAAGCTAACTTAACAAGGAGATTGGCTAAGTGGGTCATGATACTCAATGAATTTGAGATCCAATATGTAGATAGGAAAGCAATAAAAGGACAAGCAATTGTTGACTAGTTAGCATAAGCACCTCTACCAGATAATCATCCTTTACACATTGAATTTCCAGATGTTGATCTTCCACCTTGGCCGCCAAATAGTGGACACTATACTTTGATGGATCCCACACCCAACACGAATCAAGAGCTGAAATACTATTTGTCACTCCACAAGGACATACCATACCAAAATCATACAAATTGATGTTCCCTTGTACCAACAACATGGCAGAGTATGAAGCATTAATCATTGGCATTAAAATAGTTGTAGAATGGAAGATCCTAGAGTTGCAAGTATATGAAGATTCTCAGTTGGTCATTAATCAAGTCAATGATGATTATCAAATAAGGGATGAAAAATTGATTCCCTACAAAAGAATGTTGGATGATTTCAAGATATACTTTGTGGATATCAAATTTGAACAGATTTCAAGAATGGACAATAAAGTTGTAGATGTAATGGCCACTATTGCTTCATTGTTACAAATTCTAGAGAAAAGAAGTCATGATGAGTTCTTTGTAGAACAACTATTTTCTCCTTCCTATGATGATACCGAGTCCCATGTTATCTGTCACCTATCTGATACCAATACCTCAATCTATGGAGAAATTTATACCTACCTAAAAGATAACACCCTTCCACCCAACCTGTCTTGGAATCAAAAATGCAATTTCATTTGTTGAGCCACCCAACATACTCTTATTGTAGATGTACTATACTGACGAGGTCTTGACGGAACTCTCCTACAATGTCTAGAATGCGATGAGTCTAAAGTGGCTTTACGGGAAGTTCATGAGGGTGTTTGCAGAACACATTCAAGTGGCCTAACCTTAGCCAAGAAACTCCTCCATTTAGGATATTACTGGCCAACTATGGAAAAGAGTCTTTTCAATTTGTGAAGAAATGTCAAAAATGCCAGATTCACGGCAACCTCATCCATGCACTAGCACAAGAACTCCAACCTTTTTCACCCACATGACCCTTCTGTCAATGGGGAGTAGATCTTGTTGGTAAAATTCATCCATCTTCATTGAATGGACACAAGTTTATCATCACAGCTACACAATACTTCACAAAGTGGATTGAAGTCGTTCCTCTAATCACCATCACGGGAAGACAAATTTCATCATTCATCCTCAACTACATCATCTATCGGTACGACATCCCTCAATCCATTGTCATTGACAATGGGAGACCATTCAAAAATCAAGACATGCAAGAATTGTGTGAGAAGTTCAACATTCAGCATCACTTCTCTACACCCTATTATCCTCAAGGAAATGGTCAAGCAGAGGCCTCCAACAAAACTATTCTGAAAATCTTGAAGAAAATAGTCAACGACGTAGGACATGATTGGCACATCTAGTTAAACCCCACTCTATAGGCATATCGCACCAGTATTCGCACACCAATAGGATCCATGCCATACACTCTTGTATACGGTTCTTAGGCCATTATACCCATTGAAGTTGAATTACCATCACTCTGGGTTTCATTAAAGGGTATCATCTCTAATGAGGATTATTGGGTATCAATATTGCAAGAATTAGAATTGTTAAATGAATGATGCCAACATGCAGTGAACCACCTGAAATCCTACCAACAATGGATCTCCAAAAGTTACAATCATAAAGTCAAACCTAGAACATTTCAAGCTAGTGACCTAGTATTGAAGGAGAACCCACGCAACCAGTAGGATAGAGAGAAGAAAGGAAAGTTTGAACCGAATTGGTTGGGCCCCTTTGTCACTGTGTCAGTCTATGGTTCAGGAGCATACTAGCTATACATGCCAAAAGGAGATCTATTTGAGGAGCCCATGAATAGCCTTCATCTCAATAAATTTTGCACATAATTCATCTGCTACATTGGTAAAAGTCTTGCAAAAATCCAAAAACATCAGTAAAAGTCCTAAAGAAATCCAAAAACATTAGAAAATGTCCTGAACAAATGGCCGCCTTGGTGAAAACCTAGCAAATAGGCATCTTGGTGACAACAAAAAAATACAAAAAATACAAAAATACAAAAATACAAAAAAGAGAGAAAAATATAAAAAAGAGAAAAATACAAAAATACAAAAAAAATCAAAAAAGAGAAAAATACAAACAAATTAGAAAAATACAAAAATACAAAAAAATCATAAAATTTGAAAAAGTGTAATAAAAGCAAGTAGTGAAAGCCTTGCAACAGGAACTATTTGTGATAGGTTGGCTTCTTCCTCTATTGGAACATGTGTTGACCACATTGGCTCTTTTCTATCACTATCTGCATCCTTCGTTTGAGCCTCATGTACATATTCTACTATGTCGGTCGTGTCTCACCTTGGCTTCTTGATCATTGTACATATCCATAATAAAATTGGTTTTTTTCCACTAGGGGAAAAATCCTAAACTCATTGGGGGCAATCCATCTTTTAGATTACAAAGCGACAAACAACAGTACGACAATATAGCGAAAACATAACAATCAAATGGGCTACAACTTTGAACACCAATCAGACTCACCAAAAACAATAATCTGAACCAACAACAACAAGGTCAATCGAAAACAAGTTTCATTTGGTGATGATACTCTAATTCATATTTTTATCACTTTAACACAAATGTTCAAAACTATTTGCATTATGATTGTTGTTATCATTTCTCAGGAGCAACTCAAGGATGTCAAGAACTAGAGAAGCTATGATCGAGAATGATATTTTTATTTGTCTAATGTCTATGAGTTGATCATTATTAGTATGTGAATCGTTGTGGGATGTGCTCTACAAAGTATCACTGATGAAATTTTGGATTCACATAGGAAAATAATTAACTCTTGCATGTTTATGCAAGAAATGCTCAGGTCATCTTGGTCTAATTATACCTAGATGCTTGTGTTAACTTTCACTATCAAACATCATGAAAGTAGTACTCAGGTCATCATGGTTTAATTATCCATTGATGTTTGTACTCACTTTCAAAATTTTAAAATCTCAATGATGATACCAAGCACAATAAATTACTGGGATGACAACATTGCATTGTTAGAATTGCATGTCTAGGTTGCATTCATACTAGATGTTGTAGTGGTATTTATAGATTTCTCTGAGGCTGATGTTATTTCTATCATTAACAGATTGAGTACATTTGGCATTACCAAAAAATATCATTTAGAGGCATGAGCGTTAGAACATCATTCATAGCATTGTCATATCATCTTACCATTCATTTAGTCATTAGATCATATATTTGCATCATAAAAATCTAAAAAACAAAAGCATTGATCATATCATTTCCATCCACATACATTTAGTCGTACATTTTAGAACAAAGCACCAACATATTTAAATTTCCTCTCATCCACTTCATACATGCATTCATATATTTGCATCAAAAAATACAAAAAACATAAATTACCATCCATATCATACATCCATAGGAACATATAGAATTATTCATCATTATAGTCATCCAATTTTTCATTAACATCATTATCCATCCATTACATCACACAAAGTTGCATCAAAAAAATACAAAAATAATAGCATGTAGACATTTTTCATAAAACATCATAGGATCATAACGCATGTTTCATCCATAGCACATAATATCATCATCATGAAACATCACATAGCATGCATAGTAGGAAATTGCATGCATCCACCATGATTAATGAACATAAACACATAGGACAATCATCATCATCGTTGCATATATATATCTCAAAATATGTCAAATGTATAAGGATATCTGAATATGAAGAAATACATCATCAAAAATGGTAGTAGAATCATCAAATATCAGTGTATACATATCATAAATGAACATCAAATATTAGAACTATGTGGTACTCCCCCTAGATGGTGCTGGCATCCCTGGACATGTACCCCCTACTACACCTAATGGACCCACACTCGGATCTCTCTAATCTTCAAGTAATGGTTGTGTAACACCCACACTAACTATCTAAGACTGTATCTACCAGATCGGGACTATGCAAAGCTTGCCCGCCGCTCGGGAGGACAACTCATGATATTGATCTCTATAAAACTGGGCCTCCTAAGAGGTGCAGCTTATCTCCCTAAAATAATCTGAAGTCCTAGCAGCTATCGTAGTCTGTTGCAACCTCTCAATGATAAACTTTTCCTGCTCTACCTGTCATCTCAGTGCATCCCTCTTCGCAGTCAATACACTAACCTGACCCTATCCCTGCACCTGTCCCTGGCCCTACACCTATGTTAGCTACTGTTGAGTAGCATCCCTCTCAGCTGTCAAAGTCTGTATCCGTCCCTAAGACTATAAGAGTTGTGCCTGGTCCTGTGCTAACAACTATGTTTGCGCCTATAACTGTCCCTGCACCTGTGTCAACTGACCCTAAATAGTCTAAATGTAGGCATGTAATGCAGTAATTTGAGACTATTGTTGTTGTGAGGGTAACCATATCTGCACCCACTATTACACTACTACTACTAAATATCACCTCTTGCAAGGCACTCTGGCATCAAACCCTAGGTGGGCACCACCTCCTCCATCTCCTCCACCATTATCATCACCACTATCATCTCCAACATCATCATCATCACTGCCATCATCTCCACCCTCCCCCTCCTCCTCATCTCCACTGCCTCTGCCTCATCTCCATCTAGGTGGCTTGTCATCATCATCCTCTAACACAGGCACTGGCTCAACAGGCCTCGAAATCCTTGAAAATGGATGCTCAATAAAATAATGTGAGTACTCCTCACTCATATATCCCTCAACAATATCCAAAAGGTAATCCCAAATCGTTGGCTATAAATAATGGTACTCATCACATGCAACATCATAAGATAATGTGGGCCCCCACTCGGTCGCATCCTATTGTCTTCGCGCATACATGGTCAATCCCTTAAGCATCCCTTGAACTTCGTCATACTGTCTGAGTACCCTCCACAACAAAAATCTATCTATAATGTAACATGTCCACCCAATAAGGTATCTACAGTCATAAAATAAGGTACCTCCAAATGATCCTCAACCCATTGTTCACAGTCTACATATGGTCACCATGTAACTGAATTCAGATCATCCAGTACTCATTTCCAATACTCCAATTTTCCCAGCTTATGTTGGAAAACTACACCTGCATAACCATAGATGTAAGGTCTCCCAAATGGCCAAAATTTGTCTATCTCCAATCGTGTCACTACAATATGCTCCCAGGCCCAAACCTAGACCAATGTAACCCCTGTTGAGAGACTGCCTCTCTTGAAGTATGCCACCTAGTGCAAATCATGATACAAGTGTGTGAGCATGCATGAACCCCAAGCAAAATAAGTCTCAAACTAGATCATCTGATCTAATGTTTGACCTCAATCGATGGACAATCCCTTTTCCCTCTTATTGGGACATAAGAAGCCATTGACAAATCCTGCAAGCACAGGAGGCAAAGGGGCATATCTCTCAAACATCTCCTACCATGGTATCCAATACCTAGAAATTTGATTATCCTAGAAAATCTGGCACAAGGCATCTATACCTCCTCGCTCAATATGATCATAGGTCACAATATCACCCACTACAGGAATCTGCAATATCCTATAGACATCCTCGAGTGTCATAGTCATCTCTCCGATGGCTAGATGAAAAGTGTTGTGATCGCTATGCCACCTCTCAGCCAATGTAGTCAACAATCCCTGATTAATCCTAATCTAGGGCATGTCAATCAATGAAGATAAGCCGCATCGCTCAATAATATCTAGGTATGTTCAGGATCATCATGGAAAAAATAGGCCCTTAAGTGGCAAAAAATTCATAAAAATCAAAGTTAGGTAACTTGACGTAAAAATTTGAATAAGTTATCTATATTATTTCAAAGCTCCAATAGTAAGAATAGAATATGTAGCAAATTCAATGTGGTTCTAAACTCACTGAGTTTTTTCTAAAAAAATCTATTTGGTGAAAATTTGAAATTTCAATGCAATGGTACTTAAATTTTAGGGAAAAAATAAAGAAGTAGGTTAATGCGTCTAACCACCTAACCACAATAAAATGATATTAATATTTTTTATAAGATTTTTAGATATAAGTGGGGGACTCATGCCACACGATGAGATGCATATTTTTTGTAATTTTTTCCAAGTAAATAATTAATTATGATTTTTATTAATTTTTTAAAAAAAATATAAAAGCCATTATGTCCGACCACCCTTAACTTGGTCAAAACTTCATGAAATTCATTTTTCTTTTAAATCCTATATTATGTGAAGCATAGAATGTGACACATGTTTGGATTCAAAAAATGTGATACCATTTGAAAGCTATAATTTTTTTCAATCAGCCTATCAATCAGGACTTTAGTCATAATTTGAATGGAAAATGAATAATAATTACTTAGTAAATTCAGTGAACCATAATTTATATATCGATTGGAAAGTTGAGAATCTCCTTTAAAACCCTTTTCGTTTCATCAATTTTGGGTAAGAAAATGGTTGTCGATACATACCTTGTGTGCACTTGCTCATCTTGATCCACACACATACCATCTCTATCAACACATATTGATAAGCGTGGAATCATCTCCCAAGTTTGTGGGAACCTCTCTTAGGACTAAAGATTATCTAAATCCATCTCCTATCATTATAAAAACATCGCAATCAACATATTAATCAAATCAAATCAGCAAAAACAATCAAACATCAATCAATCATCATATTAGTTCTAGTGAGATTTTTATCAAATCTCGTGAACATCTGTTTTGATTCTTTCCTATCATGAGGTCAAAACAACATCATCATTAGTGTATCTCGCCTATCATGAGATCACTAATCATCTACTCTATCATCAACAACAAATCATTGGCTAACGTGATTGATCATCACCAATTTCAAGGAGAAAAACCAAAAAACTTCAAATTTGTCATGGATGTGCCATTATAGGATCACCGGATATGATTTATTGGAGTATTGAAGATTCCTCCGATTGTGCTGAAGTCTCTCCTATGCCATTTCATCAAATGTGCCAAAGAATCTCTTGGTGCATTGAGCCCTCAATCCAAAATGTCATTTCTTCACATTTCCCTATTGACTATTTGGATGTGCCATTTCAGGACGCAAATGCGCCATGAGGTCAAAGTGCCATTACAGTCTTTGGAAGCACCAAAATACCTATCGTAAGTGCTAAAACTTTTGGAAAATGCGTCGAAAAACCTAGCCTATGTGCCAAAGAACAATTCGCAAGTGCTGAAACTTTTCAAGCATTTCAAATTCAAAATTCAAAATGCAGGAAAATCATTTCAAATTCACAAAAAAGTTTTGAAATCCATACTGGAGGTTTGTATCCCATTGGTCAATTGTGTCGCTGCGCCTGCTCAAATCAATGAGTCTCGTGGGGGATCACCATTTTGCTCAAATGCTCAAAAATGCTCTCTCACTCCACAAATTTTCAAAATCACAACATGCACAAATGACTTCTTTTTCACTTTTTACCTCTTAATAAGGGTAATTAAAAGGGTAATTTTGGTGGCATATTTTAATTTCTTTTAAAGGGGCAATTAATTGGGGCAGTTCAACTTTTTTTCCATATCGGGAGATAAATATTTGGAATATCATCAAAGTTGAATTTTATCATCATCATCATCGCAAATCAACAAAAAATTTCAAAAATCATCAAAAATATTTTATTATCAAAAATTCCTTGATTTATCTCCCGGGGGGGCATACATCTATTACCTTTTGAAATCACTATTTGGGGCATCGTCAAAATTTTAGTAGCACTGGTAAATTTTTCTTTGAAGTAATGTGTAAACACATCACTTCAAAAAGGCACAAAATGTATACATCCAAAATTGGTCTGGAGAATATTAATTAAATATCGATTATTTAATTAATGAAATCTTTATTCCTCTACTATATAAATAAATTGTAAATTTATTTACAAAGTTCGTATTTTCTTAATTCCTATTTTCTAAATTACCTTCTTCATGATTTAATTAAAATAAACAAATCTAGCTAATTTGTTTTATTTTGATTAATTCCCTCTCATTAAATTTGAATTTTTAAATTCGAATTTGTCACATTTCTCCATATTCTTCTAACTTCCCTCCACCTCATCTTCCAACTCACCATGTGTCACATGAAAATAATTATTCCTAATTTCTAAATTGGATATCTACTCTCAACAATTTTAACCAACTCAAAGACACATGGCTTCTTCCTTCAATTGTTTCTTTTCTACGTGCTTGGCAAGATTGTTTTACTAAAGGGTACAATTGCCTTGTTTTCTCCATCTTCCTCATTTCTCACCATCGATTTCTCCAGATTGAATCCTAATTGTTCATTACTACCAACTCACCTGATGCCTTGATGAAATCTATAAATTGAGGCCCATTTACAACTTTTTCATAAGGAGAATTTGCATAACATTACTCTGCAGGAATTCACTTAGCATTTGAGAGCTTGATTGCATTTTGATACAGTATTTAGGATAGATTAACAATTAGATTAGAATCATGTCTCCTTTAGATGTTTCTTAGTTTGTTTAAATTCAACGTTTAGGGTCATTTCCATATCATCTTCATTAGTTTAATTCTGCTTTGCAATTATTTTCATATCATTCTATATGTAGCAGCTCATTCATCATGTCATTTAATCATATCATTCAGCTAAACCATTTAATCATATAGATGTAGACTTAGATTCTACATTTTAGTTTAAAGGCTACTCATTTCTTAAGTGGCATCCCAGTTATTAGTGCAGAATTAAGATCTGAGAGCACAATTACTAGGACATTTAAGAATAGAGGGAGATGGAATGTTTTTAAGGAATTACTTTATCAAATTATGTTTTTTTAATTTAGATTCCCTTAAAATGTAATACATTGCATCTTTCTATGTTATTTGTTAGTATAATTCAAATATTTTCTTACACATAGGTTGTAGTATTGGCATTGGTTTCATCATAAGGACTCTTTGTGCTCCCTATGTTGATGCTTGCACTAGATAATGTTGCCCCCAGTATTATAGAGGTATCACTAATATGTTTAGATCCCTTAATTGTCGAATAACCAAGACCTTAATGCTTAGGATTGCCAATAATCTACACTAGTTCTAGGATACCATGTTCATGTAAGTCTAATCCTCTACCTTGACAATTAATCTGTTGAAAACTTTTATTTGCAAAAGGATATGATTTACCTTGGAAACAAGGTGCTAATCCTTCTCCACTCTGTTGTGGATCTTCCAAGGTGATAGATTCTTCATTGATAAGATAGCTTGCCCTAAAAAAGGTAAGTGATCCAAGTTTATAAGTGATAGGATCCTCCTTAAGTGGGATAACTTCCTGATTCATATCGTTGGCTTGATCTTGTGAAATATCATATTTTAATGCTTCTTCAAGAGGTGTTGATGATTCACTGTCCATGTAAAATTCTCCCTCATGATTCATTTTTGATATGCCTTCATAGGATGTTTCTAATTCACAACTTCTATAGAAGCCTTCTTCATGGCCCATTTATGATGTGTCTCTATATTTTCCTATAGCTTGATCATGTGTATAAATGTTAAGAGTAGGAGACTCTTGCTCCTTGGTAATGATATCAAGAGTATGAGACTCATGTTTTGAATGAATATCATCTATATGTCCATTAGGAGTAAGCATCTCATGGGTAGATGGAGGAATATGTGCTATATGGATATGATCACCATTTGTGACATCTTGTATAGATTGAAGAGTGTCCATTAGATCATTGTAGTATCTTGGAGATACAAATTCTTGATCTTGAATGATTTCATAATTGCTTTCGACATTCTTTGGATCAAGCTCTTGACATGGGTCCATTTCAAAGGATGGATTGCTTATAAAGGGTTCTTAGATATCTTCATTAGGAATGGGAAGTGGCTCAATATCCTCTTGAGCTTTGTGTGGATTTGGATCAAGTATGGAGTTGAAGATTCCCTCAATATATGCAACCACGAGGTTGAAGGATGTCAATATGTCTTGGAAAGGACCATTGCTAGACTTTGGTGAAAGATGTTGATCATGCTTTGGAATGAATTCTTGAGATATTTCCTCAATCTCATTGGATGATGTAGAGGTATTGTCAACATGATCATTGGTGGATGGATCTTGGATTATGTCAATCAGATCAAATAATTCTAACACTCCTTGAAATAGATCATTGTTTGAGGGGTTCTGATCATGACTAAAAAGTGACTCTTGATGCATGTTTATTTGATCATTGGATGAGGTTGAAACATCCTCAAGGTGCTCATTGATGGATAGATCTTGATTATTTTTTTCAACAATTGTGGTGGAGAGATTGTCAATGTTTTCAACCATAGGATCAAATGATGTTAACATTTCTTGAATTGGATAATTGTTGGGTAAATTGTTGGTGCATTTTGATCATGATTGAAATGTGACTCCTGGTATATGTTTATTTGATCATTGGATGAGGTAGAAGCATCTTCAAGGTGCTCATTGATGGATAAATTTTGATCATTGTTTTCAACAATTGTGGTGGAGAGATTGTCAATGCTATCACTAGTGATTGAATCCTAATCATTGTCCTCAATAGTTATTATTTATTGATCAATAAAGTCTTGGATGATATTTTTGATTTTAATACAATTTTATGTTTTATGAAGATTTCCTCTATGATATTCACAATAAGATCCACCCCTATTCCAAGAGAAGTTTATGACAGAGTTGAAAGAACTTACTTTTGGAAGAGTGATGAGTTTTGCATTAACTAGCTTCCTTAGCACTATTTTGATTGTCACTCCAAAAGGAGTGTATTCATGTTTGTGATCTTGTGAGATTTGTGCTTGTTGAGGTGATTCTTGTGGTGATTGATCTTGGAGATGTGGTGATTGGGTTTGTTGTTGATGTTGTTGATCTTGATATCCAACCTCTTGACATTGGAGATATTATTCTTGATGTGGTTGTGGACAGAACTCAATGCTTTGTTGAAATGGCTTAACCAATGGGGAGATGTGTATATTTTGGGGTGGAGATGTCTCTTGGTGATATGAATAAAAAAAAATTCTAATTATAGAAATTTTATCTTTATTTTGATCTTGACACCCTTGATATAGTTGATTTGGTTTTTGTTCAAGCAGATTTGGAATGTATACTTGTGTTGTTTGTATGGGGTCATGGACAAATTGATCTTGGAAAATGTTCTTATTTGGGATGATGTTTGGATTTGACATTATAGGTTGAAATTGAACATTGTTGTGGTTGGGACACATATTTCTTTGATTTAGGTAACTTTGATTTTGCATGAGGTTACCTTGACTTGGATCAATACATGGAGTCAACATATTTTTTGGACTTTGAACAATATTTGTATGATTCGAAAACATATCTGTCCCAAAGTTTACCAAGTTTGGATTTGAAATGTTCATGTTTGGTAGACTTGTACTTGGTATATATTCACATTTGGCATGTATGAATTTGGTGGGATAATGTTGTTTTGTTAAAGACTCGTGTATTGATTGTTTGGTTGATAGATTTGTAGGCTTTGACTTTGATTTAAATCTACCATAGGGAAAGGTGTTCCAACATTTATATTAGGCATACTCACATTTGTTGTACCATTGAGGTTTGTAGGAGATAATGATCCCATGTATGGATTGTATAAATGTGAGTTTTGATAGCCAATTGGCATTGTAAGGCTTTGATAGTTTGGTTTATCTAGATTAGTCATGATGTATGAATCAAGTTTATATTGTGTTTTGACCTTGTTGACCTCTAAGTATTTTAGGACCAATGATGAGATGAAAGATGAAAGGGTGAGTGATATGGGTGTTTGAACTTTTAAGAACTTTGGATCAATGCTAGACTTTAGGATTTGATTTTGATTGTTTTGATTGGATAATGAACTTGTGAATCCCAAGATGTTAGATGTTATCTTAGGATGAACTCGTTCGAAAGGGTGATAATTCAACTAAGTGTATGAGGAAGGATTCATCCACACACACCTAACTAAATATATGATTTTGATGTGTTTTAAGGGTTAACCCAAGTCTAGAATTTTGATTTTTTCCAAAGCTCTAAAAGTTGTTTGTGGGATGGCGATGATAAATGTTTGGGATGTATGAAGTGTTGGTTTTGATCCTAGATGATCCTAAAAGGGACCTTGTTTACAAGACCAAGATAGTGAAGAGCATGCTTTTCCCTAAGAGTACTTCAAACTAAAAAAGATCAATGTTTGCTCAGAAGGCCATAAGACAAAAGATAAACAAGCACATGTGAGAGGTTCAATTGATTTCATCTTGATTAATGAATTGCTTTTACCACATTCATTTGTCCTGCTTAAATTTTAAACTAAATGTAGATATGTCTTAGCCCCTTTTCATTCCACAAGGTCCATTATGTGAAAATCAAAGAGTCAAGGCCATAGTTTTCCTAGGTTGACTTTGGAGAGAGAAAATTGAGATGTGAGCCCAAATATTTAGAAGCCTCTAAGGATAAAATCCCTAGGGAGAACTAGTAATAATTGGACCCTTCAAAGATATTCACTCTTTCCAAAGGGTTTGAAATTTTGATGACTTGTTGAATGTTTGTTTCAAATTCGTTGGATCTAAGCAAAGTATTTAACTGACTCATAGATTGCACAACCCTAGGATAGAAATGGATATATTTGTTGAATTCCCACTTAGATTTCTCTAGCTGCCCTTATTTAGAGAAAATGATTAGAAGCTTGACCACACTAGCTCCCCTCCATGGCACTCACTTCTACGAGTCAGCCAAGCTTCGAGTTCTCATGAATCTCCCATGAAAAACTCTTCATCTCTACTAAGAACTACAAGTATGTGGGATGGCTTCAGAGGTCTGACCTCCTAACACCAACAAATATCCAAGATGTTTGGCTTCTACACAAAGGTTCATAATAAGGGCATCCAATTTAGGGGGTGCAATGATAAACTCCTTATGAGAGGTCTCCCAACCCTTAGAAAAAGGACTTTACACATCATAAAGATAATGGGGGAGAGCTATCATGTACCACTTCCCATTGTTTATGATTTTCATCATAACCACAAATTTATATAGCGGTTTGGAAGAGCTTGGCTTATGCTCATTACGTCTTGGGTTGTTCCCTTGGGGTGAGTAATTTTTCCCACCAAGGTAAGCCCTCTAAAGGTTAACAATAGTAAGTACATCCATAGTTCGATCATCTTTGCTCGCATGAACAAAGAGAAAACACACTATGCCTTTTCTCACACTAGCAAGATTTGTTCAATTTTAAAAACCCAAATTTGAAATTTGGAGGCAATCTTTTAGACAACCTAATACTGATACTAAAATGCTTTTGATTCTCAAAATCTTCGTGAAGTGCAAGAGAAGTGCATACACATTCAAATGACACAAGTTTGTAGAGAAGATTACAAAACAAAACAAACACAAATTCTTTTTAGTCCTCAAAGTAAATTTAAATGAGTTATTTTTATAGCACCAAATTTGAGTGAAGTTGATTATTCAATTTTAATCCAAACTCAATATTGTAGTAAGTATCTAAGGTTCAATTTTAACCAACTTGACAAAGTTTGAGTTTTAGGCTAATTTTAAGCCCAAATTGAATCTAGTTTCTCCTAGAAAATGAATTGTAGAAATTGAAACCCTAGATTATTACAAAGAGCATTGAAAAATGCTTTTAAGTCTTCAAATTTTGACCCTCCCCTACTTCTTGCATATATGTTACATTGGACTGCAAATGCAACACTCTGCAAATGTCAAATGTGGCACTAAAAAGTAGATGTGACACTCTGGTGAGTGTAAAAGTGGTTAGCTCTCTACAGAAATAGAGAGTGTGAATCACGACACTTTTATGAATGAGAAGTGTTCTGTCAAGAATGTAAGATAGAAGATAGAAGAGTGCACATCATGACATTAAATCAAAAAGTATTGATGACATGACATAGGCATTCATATGCAGTGTGACATAGTGAATGTAGTCTTGTATAACAAAGAGAGTGATGCTTTGTGCGCCCTTGTTCTTGGCGGTGTTGTGTTGCTATACCACAAAAAAATGAGAAAATCAAGTGAAATTAAACATGTTAAGTTGATCATCCCTCCTTCTGAGTGCCAAAATGGCAGACACAAACCTACACAAGCTAACAATAGATCAGCAATCAAAGTATTTCCCCTATGAAATTTTTTAACCAAAATCACTAGAAAAGTCAATTTCTCTTAAAGATAGGGATAGAAATTATGGATAAATAAAACATAATGACTTGTATAGTTTGGATGCATATTGTGAAAAGAATGCTTCTATTTATAGAAGCCCAGGGTTGAAGAATGATAGGATTTGGTGAATGTGGGATAAAGTGAGAGCCAATGAGAATATGACACTTGTCACAATTCTATTGGAGGAAGGTGGAGCACATTTTTGGGAAATGTGTGAGTGGAGGAGGATGGAAGAGAAGTAAATGTTGATGGTTGAGAATTTGAAAAGTAGTTGTAGAGGAATTGAATGAGATTTGAGAGGATACATAAAGAAGATTTGAGAAAGGTTGTAAGCGAGGTATTGTAATGTGATAAGGTTTGAAAACCTTTGGAGGGAAATTGAATGAGAGGTGTTTGAGAGGAATATGCCTTTGTGAGGATAATTGAGGAAATTGGATAATTAGAAGAAATTGATTTTATGTGCAACCTAGTTAGTTGACCATAGTTGACTCTTGAGGAGTTAAAAGCTAGAGGATTTGATAATGATGATTAAAAATCCGATTTAGGATTAATTAATCCAGAATTAATTAATTGGAGTGAATTAGGAGATGTGACATTTGATTTGATTGATTTTTAATCAAATGAGAGGATTTAAGAGAGGATTCAATTAAATGATTTGATTTAATTAAATAAGATGAATAATTAGTTAGAAGAAGAGTGAATTAATCAATAAATTTAATTATTTGATTAATAGATGAATTTGTTGAATTTAATTAAATAATGTTGATTATTCAATTAATTGATCAATTTGAGGTGATTTAGGAAGAAACGGTGTTAGTTGACCAAAATTAGATGCATAGTATCAATCAAGACTTTTTCGATGTCTATAGTGGATTAATTAAAATGTGACACATGGTCTTATCTTCTATTGATTTTGTGCATTTGTAGGTTTGATGAGGTGGGCCCTATTATTGGTTGCAAACTAGTGGAAACACAACATATGGCATTCTCTCTTATTGGTTCCACACATCTATGGGTCTGATGAGGTGGGCCCCATTATTGGTTGTGGATTAGAAAAAATGTGACATATGGCCTTATCTTCTATTGGTTTCATATGCCCTTGGATTCGATGAGGCAAGCCCCATTATTGGTTGAAATATGACATGTGGCCTTATCTTTTATTAGTTCCATGCATTCGAGGGTCCAATCTTACTCATGTTTCTAAAGATAAATGACTTGTATTCAAACTTGAAGAATGGATAGTGGAATGCTCTTATTTTGAACAAACAAGTAGTAATTGAAAAGGTAACTATTTTATACTAGATCTGATTCTTGAGGCTATATGAGTAATTTTTAATGTATTTTATACTAGTTGCAAGTGGAAAAACTAGTTCCCATACTTCATTGATTGTTTACAAACTACCTTTATGTTAGAGGGCCATCCTTAGCCATGATTTTGCTACAAATTTTGTGAGTGTTTTTTCTCTTCATCCACGGATTCATCAATATGGAAGCATGGCTATGATGTCAGGGCCCTTATGGTAGGCTTTTAGCTTGGGATTTAAGGTCCACATGTCTACACTTGGTTTGCAAGGTTGTGGCTAGGGTTTCATGTCTAGTCATATGCCTTATCTCTCTTTATGACTTCTAGATGATTTAATGCACTTTTATTCTAAATGTAATAATTCTTCCTAGTTTCTCTAGTAGACACTATAGATCTATGCATTCTACAACTATAAGTAGGCTTATGCCTTTGTAAATGAAAATTTTCATTTTGTCTCTTCTCTCCTTCGAATATGTTATGTAGATCTCTCTAGCCTTCATGTATAAGTATTTTTTTATCATCTTCTATGTCTATATTTTTTGTTAACTATGTTTGTAGGAGTTGATTGGGAATATTTCCTTTCCTTCCAACATCTTGTTAAACCCTAACCTCCATATGTACCCCTAGAAGTTACTAGATTAGAGAATTGTGTAAGTCTTGACTATTTCCATTGATGTGTTGTGTTATTTTAAGAAAGAATAAAAAATAGATAATTTAGATATATCACCTCGCCATTCCTTTTTATGTAATTATTTTTAACCCTTTTTCTTTGTGAGCTGGTAGAATGGGACTAGTGATAGGATTTCATATGTTAGATTCGACCAACATATTTGCACCTAGTTTAGAATAGGATTAGTGATAGGATTTCATATGTTAGATTTGACCAACATATTTTCACCCTCTACTTATCTTTATCTCACTCCCTCCCTCGCTCCATCTCTCTCTACTTCTCTATATATCGCCTATCCCTCTCTACCTCTCTTTCCCCCTGCTCTCTTCCTCCCTCTCGCCTTCCCTCTAGACTTCTCTAGGTATCTCAATTATCCCTCTCTACCTCTCCTTTCCTCTCTCTCTCTCGCTCTCTCCTTCCCTCTCTACTTCTCTCTTTCTCACCTATCTTTCTCTACCACTCCCTCCCTCCCTCACTCCCTCCCACCTCTCTTGTTCCTTCCCTCCCACCTCTTTTTCTCTCTCCTTCCCTCTCTATGTCTCTCTATCTCACCTCTCTCCCTCCCTCTCCCTCTCTCTTCCTCTCTCAGGTCTCTCTACCCCTCTCTATCTTACCTGTCTTTCTATCTTCAATTTATCACTAAAGATTAGTATTTATTGCTTTCAAAAAAAATTGATATCTTAAGACCCCTTCTTGGGGGATTAAGACCCCTTCTTGGTCCCCCATCTCCCCTACACATACCCAAAAAATACTCCTAAGTTTAACTTAAGTGAATAGAATAAAAGAAGATTAGATAATTATTAGGTGATTTTCCTATTTACTATTTATAATGTAGAGAAATATTAATTTTTTAGTTTTTTATTTTCTATTGGTAGTAAAATGGACACCTCAAAAATTAAATCTCTAAGAATATTTTATGTATTATTTTAAAGATAGATATAGTAGTTTTACTTTAGAGCTATTTAAATTTTATTTTTATTAATTTACATTGATCTTTCTTTCTTTACTTTATTTTTATTGGAAGAGTTGTTTTGTATAATTTTATGATTATTTTTGTTAATAATTATCCACTTCACTAAATAAAAATATAATGAAATTGTCATTTATTGATATGTTTTTAAAATTATATATGTATAAGTATAACTATTTAAAATAATTATAAAAATAATTATTAATCAAAATTTTATTTACTGAGTATAAATAATATTTAGATTTTAAATTGACATTTAATAAAAATTAAAGAATATATATTGTGTTTTATGTTTCTTGTCTAATCTTTCACACTTTAGGTAGCATGCACAATTTCCTTTTTAGGGATATAATTCTCTAATCTCACATATATCAAATAAGTTGAATGTACTTGATTAAGTTTTATTTGTGTTATTTACATTATTTCTATAGATAAAAGTAGAGACCCTTTTAATTTATAGTGTCACATTCATCATCTTTTCTAAATAATTCAAGATCAACAATTATGTATTTTACTTTTTTACTTTAATTTTTATTTACATTATTTATACTATATTTTATTGAAGGGCTATTTTATTATTCAATAATAACATAATACATCATAAACAAAATATTCACAAAGTTATAAAAATATAAATAAAAAGTATTTCAATAATATTCATTTTTATTCATACAAATACCATTTTTTATATTTATCTAAACAATAAACAATGTTTACTTCACAAGTTAATATTTAGACAATAAACAATGTTTGCTTCACTAGTTAATATTTATGTTTATATTTTATTTTTAGGATGTAAATTTTTTTCTAAGTATATGTTAGTTGTGTTTTAGTTAGCCGATGTTTAATGGTAACTACCATTTAATGGTAAAGGCCTCCAAAATATTAGGTGAAAGCCTCCAAAATCTCACTTATCATGCAAAATAGAGATAGATATTGATTTTCCAGCTAGATGGGAACATTCTATTTCCATTTGTAATGTTTTTTGTCAATTTGATGATAACTTTCTTTTTCACTAGCATTGCTATTGTCTAAATTTATTCTATTTTGTTATTTAGTACTTATTATTAGCACATGACATCCATACACATTCATGCACACTCTCTAACATATTCACATGCATATAGTTTTCTATCAATATAATCCTTAAACCTCTTTTAAATATAAGTACTAGTTTTTATTATTTTTATTTTTAAATTGTTTAATATTTTTCTTTTAATATACTCACACTCTACCCCTCTCTCACTCTCATAATTGACTTCTCAATGTAATAACAACCCCATTTTTAAATATAATAAAATGAGTAATAAACAAGTGGAGATTACAAATACATGTGGAAGATTTAATAGAAAAATTGCCCGTATATGTTATATTCTAATTTCAACCGTACTTACAGTAAATTGGTCCAATGTTAAGAAAGATAAAATGAGAATGTACAACGGCCTTGGTAAAGAGTTCTGATTGAAAATGGAACATCGTGTCATGACTTCTGGCAAAAGGTTGCTTTACAGACGTGTCACTTATTTGACATAGAAGCCATTCATGGATGCACCAGCCATGGAAATAAAAGTCACTTCTCGGAAGAATTGCGGTGCCATGACTACTGGCAAACGGGCAGCTCTGCAGAAGGGGCAATTTCTTTGACAAAGAAGTCATCGATACTTGCACTGCCAGTAAAAACAATGGTTGCACACGGTAAAAACGCTGAACAATGGCCATGACTACCAGCAAACGGCATGCAAAGGGGCAATTGCTTTGACATAGAAGCCACCGATACCTGCACCATCTATGAAAATAATGGTTGCATGTGGTAAGAACGTCGAACAATGACCATGATTAACAGCAAACGGCATGCAAAGGGGCAATTGCTTTGATATAGAAGCCATCGATACCTGCACCGCCTGTGAAAATAATGGTTGCATGCGGTAAGAATGCTGAACAATGACACCATGATTACCAGCACCATGATTACCAGCAATGACCACGACTACCAACAAACGGCATGCAAAAAGGCAATTGATTTGACATAAAAGCCATCGATACCTGCACCCCCGTGAAAATAATGGTTGCGTGCGGTAAGAACGCTGAACAATGACCATGACTACCAGCAAATGACGGGATGGATTAAAGAGCACACTCTAAGCTCTGACTTTTTACATGGGTCAAACTCTTATTTCTGTTTATGTTTTTCTGTTTGGTCACATCAATCACGGTTATCATTGTCACGGTTAAGTTTTAACTTTTTTTCAAAAGTCCTTCTCCCACCCAACTAGCAGTCACAATCAAAGTCTCTTGCTTACTATCATGTCCAATCCGTTGAAAACATAAATGTGACACTCTGTGAAGTCTCTGTTGGTGATGGCAGAGAGCAAAGACTATGCGCAAAGCACGCAAGGCAGTGCAGAACCAGTCGAGGGTAGCAAATAAGTCGCCCAATGGTAAGGCCTCCATCTCAATGGTTCGATTTTCATGGATTGTCAAAGGAAGACATGATGTCCATTTATGACGGTTCTTTGACTATCAATGAAGAGTGTAAATAGGAGAAAGGGGATGTCGATTCTTGGTTTGGTAGAAGCCACACTTCTACAATACAACACTTGTGATAAACAACTGAAAGGCTGATAAGATAAGGGAAGAATTGAATAATGACATTGTTTATTCAGCCCCTCACCAATGTACTACATAGGCTATCCTTTTCTTTTTTCTGTGAGGCTTTTCTATATCAAGTTTATTCAGTAGATATTTTGATCTATTTGGCCATTAGTACTTTAAATTTTATATTTAACTCTATAAAGTGTTATTTTTGCATAGGATTCTTATTATGGTATCTGAATTCCATCTCGACCTCCACAAGAAGCTTAGCAATAAAGGGATGGTATAAATAGAATATGGGAATCACATAGTGATGTTGCTCCTCGCCCACATGAATGGCCACACAGCCCTTGGGGACGACCTTCTTTCTACAGGAAGACTCCTAAGGGTGGATGAGGGTTCCATTTCCAAACTCTGTCTTCTCCAGGGAAGGTCTCATGCAGCTGGGGATTCGACCGGGAGACGTCAACAAGGATATTTTTTACATCAGGCATCGAAATTGTGAGCATCTTTTTTTAAATCTACAAATACTAACATCTCAAACATGGCTTAGTACTTCACAAATCTATCAAAATAACTCCTATGAAATACTTTGTAGATGTTTCCAAATGCAATACATGACCAAATGAAACTAAAAACATTATGAAAACAACAACAATTACCTATTCCATAGTGGATTGGTGTCACATGTGCTAGTGACCCTTTCCCAATCCTTGATCAAAGCTCAAGATGATGCAAATGCAATGGAGATGATGGGCAAGATGAGTTCTCAAATTAAGAGAGTAACCTTGCATAAAAGTTGTGTCCCCCTGAATGAGAATGAAGGCCTTCTTTTATAGATTTTCTTGATGATAGATTGGCCAAGATGGTGAATGTGGGACTAAAGATCCACCAATGAGAATAGGCCACTTGTCAAGTGGTGATAGGCCAATGGTTGTGCCATATTTGGGAAGAGTGCCCATGAGAGGGAGAATTTGAATTCAAATTTTGCAATAAATTTTGAGAGGGGGACAAGAAAAATAGCAATAAATGCAATGTTGGAGGGACAAATCAATTTGTCATGTTGAGGGAAAATGAGGGTTTTTCAATAAATCAATAAAATTGATTTATTTGTGCAAGTGGAGATATCTAGAGAATGCAAGTGGGTGAGATTAGCATTTAATCAAAATTAGATTAAATTAATGATGATTATGTTAGTTTAATGATGATTAGGTGAGTTGACTTTTAGGACTTTGATATTTGATTTATTTAAATCAGAAAATAATGGAATATGATTTTGGATTTGATTTAAACGGATGTTTGATTTATTAAAAGGATGATGATAATGTTTACTTGATTTTAAATAACTGACCTTAGGAAATGAGATTATTTAATGAATGGATGAAAGTGATGAATGGACCTAATGTGAAACCTAATTTGACTGAATCTGATCGAATGCATAATGTTAATTTTGCATGTCTACATTTTTCCCCTCTTTGAAGCAATGTACTTGTTGCGTTGGTTCAAAGAATAAACTTGTCGCGATCAAAATTCAAAAAAAATCTGATTTTTTGGATGCCCCAGCGGAAAGAAGTACACTGGTACATTGCCCCCTTGAGAGATCGAGTGAAAAGATTCAATTTGAGGGTCAATCTCACGATAAAGACGTGCAAAATGAGTGGTTATGGACGACGATGCAAATGAGATGATTTCAAGATGCTTAGAATAACAAATCTATATTATCCTAAACAACTTAAATGATGTTATGATATGAGATGGATGAGATTGATGATGTGATATGCTATGGATGATTTATGAGATGCTTAGACTAATAGATCTATATTATGATGATGATATGAATGCACGATGGATGCATGATGGATGAACTGGTGATGAATTGGTGTTAGTATGGAAATGAGATGATGACCAGAGGATCCAACAAGCCAACATTATGAGAGATGATGATGAAAAATGATGATAAGAAATGATGATGATAGATGGATGATTTTGCTTTATCAAGGATTGGGATTTTCAAAGGGTAACTTACTTTATGTTTGATAACACACCTACATACAATGCATCAAGGTATGAAGGACCAGGATGGCGTTGTACTTAGTGTGATGGACTTTGACTCGAAAAATAGATAGGAGTATTCTTGTTCACACCTATCATATGGAAACCTTGCTAGGATGCACTTTAGAATTTTTAAACATCTCGGACCAAAACACAGAGAGGTATAACCAATCAATGCAATAGTCAACAAGCCATCCAAAACATCCTCTATACATATCTAACAAAGAAAGTATTTTCCAAGTTATTTTACAAGAACATCCAATAAGCACAGCAGACAAAAGAATAATGATCATTGCCCCATTCCTATCTCTCTAAATCCTTCGTTTAGATATCATCGAGAGGTCCTTGGACTAAGCGCAATAAGATAAGTCAAAAGAAAAAGACCAAGTACACAAACAAGTCAATGTTCTTCAATACTGCTAACCAAAAGGGAATGTGTTTTTAAGGATAAGAACCGAAACTTATTGCCAAAAGATAATGCCCATTGTAGGAAGGATACATCCTAGGACATGTTAGTGGATGGCGGCACATCATTTCGTTTATCCAAAGTGTTCTTTCTGATAAATAATGCCCCCTGTAGGAAGGATTCATCCTAGGACATGATGTTATCAGATGATTGATATGGGACTGTTTGGATGATGGACTATCGACACAAAGACTTGACCAACTTGTTTACGTACTAACTGAGACTTGAGACTTGACGCTTTTGAGATTTACTTTCAACCTGCTAGACTTGTTTCTAACTGTTTCACCAAAGGTTGAGGATGTTTATTATGAATGGTGTTTATTGCGGGTGCAAGCAAGATGAGGCGGATGGATTTTTTCAAATATTTGATGTTTTGACATTTTTGCAACCGTTTTGAGGCTATTTTTTGGTTTTTTTGAGGTTTTACAAATGTTTTATTTTTTATTTTTTCAAATGTTTTGGGGATTTTCTGAGATTTTGACCGAGACTAACCTAAAGACCTTATCCTAGTCTTCCTCGAGGGCTGATCAACGATTAGCCTCTTGCTTCACGCTTATAATGCCAAGAGACCACGAGTTCGACCATCTAATTTTGACTCTGATTTTGATGATGATCTATATACATGATGAGATGTCGCTTTATTCATGACAATTCTATAGACTGGATCAAATGTCTCGGGATGATCAAAGATCAACCTTTGCCTTAATGCTCAAGCTCGTAAATGATGTAGTTCGGACAAGACGCATCTTGTTTTGGTATTTTCTTTGAATGACTTTGACCTTATTTTTGATTCTTGGATTTTCCGATGTTTTTGGATTTTCTAATATTTTGATGTTTTGGATTTCCTCGATATTGAGGACTTTAAGACCACAATAATCTAACCATCCTCATTGAGAACGCGTCTCCGTAGCTGGGTGTGATGCAATGACTACCTCGACAAAGGTCGGACAAACCACTCCTGGAGGATGGGCCGCAGTAGTACTAGGAGGGATCAAGGATAACACGTGACCGCTATGGCAGCGATGCGCAGTGGATGTGTGATGGATGGAGACCACCGTGATGATGATGGAAGCTAAATGGATGGATGATGCGTGATCAAGTCATAAAGTCCCGGTGGATGAAAGTACATTTTACACAAGGTGCCCTGGTTCGGGCTGTGCGTTTTCACTAAGGTACTTTACCAAAGTGCCACCAAAGTGGTTTTCACCTAGAGGATTTTTCTTTACTGTTTTCAATCCATTTTTTTAGTTTTTTTGGATTTTTCTATTTTTTTTATTTTTTTGTGTTGTTACCAAGACACCTATTTGCCAGGTTTTCGCCGAAGTAACCATTTTTTTAGGACTTTTTCTGATTTTTTGGATTTTTTGGTTCTATACCTAGAAGAATTAGGCGTAAAACTTTTTGAGATGGGAGCTATTCATGGGCTCCTGCAGAGGTTCCCCTTCAGGTGTTGATAGCTGATATGCCCCTAATTTATAGCTTGCTATGATGATGAAAGGCCCTAACCAATTGGGTTCGAACTTGCCTTTACTGCTGGGATTTGGGACATTCTTATGATTTTCTTTTAAGACTAGTTCTCCGACTTGGAAAGTCCTGCTTCTAATCTTCTTGTTGTAGCTTCGTTTGAGTCTATTTTGATAGACTTGTAAATGATTCAAAGCATTGATCCTTCTCTCATCCAGTAACTCGAGCTTGTTTAGTCTTGAAACCCGATATTCCTCATCAATGATGAGATTTTGCAGTGATATTCTGAGGGATGGGAATTCAATCTCAATTGGGAGTACGGCTTCTGATCCGTAAACCAAGGAGAAGGGGGTGGTGCCAGTGGGTGTGCAGATGTTGGTTCAATAAGCCCAGAGGGTGGGATTAAGCTACAGATGCCAATCACGACCTACGTCATTGACTATTTTCTTGAGGATTTTGAGGATGGTTTTATTTGTGGCTTCTGCTTGGCCATTTCCTTGGGGATAATATGGGGTGGAGAAGCTTGCTAGATTTTGAATTTCTCGACAAGTCCGAACCTCCTGGTTCTTGAAGGGTGTCCCATTATCTCGAGATAATGGCTTGGGACACCATAACCACATATGAGATATATTTTAGGATGAATTTTGAGATCTGCTTCCCAGTGATATAGGTCATGGGTATGGCTTCCACCCACTTTGTGAAGTACTTAGTTGCAGTTATAATGAATTTGTGGCCATTGGATGAGGTGGGTGAGATTTTCCCAATGAGATCGAATCCCCTAA
The DNA here is from genome assembly GCA_007258455.2 of Sequoia sempervirens. Taxonomy (NCBI): domain Eukaryota; kingdom Viridiplantae; phylum Streptophyta; class Pinopsida; order Cupressales; family Cupressaceae; genus Sequoia; species Sequoia sempervirens. The sequence goes on along the minus strand of VDFB02160169.1, from coordinate 39,781 downwards.
TCGAAAAGGGCCCATGGTGTGATAATCGGTGAAGCTCTTGAGCTAGAGCATGGATGAGGTCCCCATGCCACCGACACATTGTAAACACCTTTTAGCATGATCATGTGCTCTCTCGCCCATTGTGGGCCAATAATACCCCAGCCTTAGCAGCTTGGCTATGGTTATTCCATGACTCGAGTGAGCCAGATACCATTATGAACCTCGTTAGAGCGGTTAATGCCTCCTCAAGATTTAGACAGCTAAAGAAAGTACCCTCTATGCTTCTACGGTATAAGGTATCACCTAGATGATAAAACTGATGCCTTTTTGATAAAGGTTCATTTTAGGCTCGATGGTAGGTCAGCGGGTAAGACTCCTATTAAGATATGTATAGATGTCATGATACCAAGGATCGCCAGGACCAACGATTTCACACACATATTCTCGATTATGTTACCTTGAATGTGGGAACGAGAAGTTGCTCGATAGAAATTCATATTTTGGTACGTTATGAGGGATGTCTAATAGAGACCCAATTGTAGCCATGGCATTAGCTGCTCTATTGTTGGTTCTTGGAATCTGCTCAAATGTTATGTCAATGAAGGATTCCTTTAAAGTCTCCACCAGTTTCTTATATGGGGTTAGCTTGTCATCCTTAGTCTGATATTCATTGTTGACTTGATTTATGATTAACTGAGAGTCTCCATACACCCTAAGAGCTATGATATTCCATTGCACTGCTATTCTGAGACCTATAGTCAAAGCCTTGTATTCTGCTATGTTGTTAGTGCAAGGAAATGCCAATTTGTATGACCTTGGTATGCAGTCCCCCTGTGGGGTGATGAAGAAGACACCAGCTCCTGATCCATGTTGCGTGTATGAACCATCGAAGTATAGTTTCCAGTGGTCCGCTACATTGAGGTTAAAGATGGATTTGTCTAGAAATTCAGATACAAGAGGATTCTTCGCATAAATAGGTGCCTCTACTAGTTGATCTGCAATAACCTGTCCCTTAATTGCTTTCCTCTCTATATACTTGATGTCATACTCTGACAGTATCATTACCCATTTTTCCATTCTGCCCGTGAGCATTTCCTTGGATAAGAGATACTTGAGGGGATCAATTTTTGTGACGAGCTTTATCTTGTGTGCCAACATGTAATCTCTAAATTTTTGGGATGCAAACACTACTGCGAGGCATGCTTTCTCAGTGAATGAGTAATTTAGCTCGTGACCAACCATTGTCCTACTGATATAGTAGATAGCCCTCTTCGTTCCGTTTTCATCATGCTGAGCCAAGAGAGCTCCTAGGGCTGCTGCTGTTGCTGACACATATAAGATCAATGGCTTTCTCGGGATAGGTGGCATTAACACTGGAGGTGTCAGTAGATATTCCTTTATTTTGTTGAATTCCTCTTCGCATTTTGTATCCCATTTGTATGATACCCCCTTGTGGAGAAGGTTGGAATATGGGTTCTACTTGTCTGCCAATTGTGCTATGAACCTTCTAATGGATTGGAGCCTGCCTTGGAGGCCTCTCAGTTGCTTTAAGTTCCTTGGTGCTTCCATCTCAAGGATTGCTTTGACTTTTGTTGGATCCACTTCGATACCCCTCATAGACACTATGTATCCTAGTAATTTTCCTGATTGTACACCGAAGACGCACTTCTTGGGATTTAGTCTGACTTTGTATTCCTCCAATCTGTCAAAGATAGCACTTAGGGTTGCTATATGATCTTGTCTTTTTCTTGACTTTGCTAGGATGTCGTTGACATAGTCTTCAACTGCCTTGTGAATCATGTCATGGAAGATCAATGTCATGGCCCTTTGATAGGTTGCTCCTACATTCTTTAGGCCTAATGGCATCATGTTCCAACAATAGGTCCCCCCAATGGACAAGTAAAAGTTGTCTTGTGTTGATCTTCTTTTGCTATCATAATCTGGTTGTATCCTGAAAATCCATCCATTAGTGATAGCATCTCATGCCCTACTATCATGTCCACTATCATATCGATATTGGGAAGTGGAAAGTCATCCTTGGGACATGCTTTGTTCAAATCTCTAAAATTTGAATAGATTTTGATAGCTCCATCAGGTTTTGAAACAAGGTACCAAGTTCGATACCCATTCTGGATAATCAATTGGTTGGATGAATCCAGCATCTAATAGCTTTTTGAGCTCCATTTTGACTAACAAAGCGCATTTGAGGATGCATTTTGCGAAGCTTCTGTCCCATTGTGTTTTGCATCTAGATACACCGCTAGGTGGTGGACCACAGATTTGGATCAAGTCCTAGGATATCAGCATAACTCCATGCAAAGTTTATTTGTCTTTCCTTTAGGAATGCTGCTAGGAGTTCTTGCTCTTCTGATAATAGTGATTCTGCATAGAATGTGATATGCTGGTCCCTCTGCGGGGGCTCCTCTGCTCCTAGGTTGACCGGGTTGCATTTTTCGGCCAAGACTACTAACTTCTCTTGATGAATAGCTCTTAGGGGAAGATTGAATCCTTCATCCTCAGGAACCTTAGAGAGGTTTTCACCATTGGATACGTCCTTTCTTTTTACTATTTTCTTGTCAGAGAGTGCCACGGTGTGGTTTTCACTCAAGGACTTGGATATGATTCTTAGTTTCTCACATTTGCGACTGAAGGATTCAATCATTTCCCCGTAATAGGCGTGTGTGTCCAACTCCATTATGAATTCAGCCTTGTGATCTCCATCTGGAATGTTGTCTCTCAATCCCATGAATTCTGAGAGCGCTTCATCATTTTCGAATGTATCGAGAACTGGTGGTCCTCGTTGGTCATAGTCGATCAGTTGGGGGTAGACTAAGCGGATCTCATGATTTTGACTATCTGGTTCAAAGGATATGGTACTAATCATACACAGGGTGGTATCTTCAAATAACCTAGGTAGGTTGGATAGGGTATCTTCATCATCGCTACTAATGTAGGGCTCAGTTATAAAATTATGTGCGTCTCTACCTGTGACTATTGGTGAGTGTACTTGTACTAATATTGGTTGAGGAGAAACATTAGCAGCTCTAACCGGAGGACTTCGGCCACGTATGGTTATTCTCGGAGTGGCACATCCAAGACCAAGATTTGTTATGGGTCGTGTCTCTGGCATGATAGGTATTATGAGCCCATTGTCATTTTGTCCCAATCTCCGGTTTCTGTCGTAACCCATCGAAAACATCATTTGTAGGCCCCTACTTCTTTCATCCATTGGTAATTCAAGTGTCGGTCTTTCATCTTGATACAACATATTTGATAGATCTACTTCAATTACCTCATGGCCAAGGTCTCCCCATCTTGTGAATTCAGGATAATTTTGAGGATAGGTTTGTGATATGGGAGTTTGATTTTCTTGTGGGCGTCCTTGTGATCTTGGAGATTGTGGTAACTCTCCTATCACAAAAGCATTGTTAGGGAGCCTATAACTTCCACAACCATCCTCCTAGATGATGAGCTTAATATCGGATATGGTGGGAATGGCGGGTGTCTCTGTCACAGAAGTGGACGTGAGAGTGGCGGGATCAATGTATGATGTGGATGGGCCCTCATCATTTTTCGGCACTTGGGGGATTTTGTAATATTTGGCTTCAAGGTTCTTGTAGTATGAAAACGGCTCAGGATCTCCATGGACGGTAACCTCTTGTCCATTATGTGTGAATTTCACACATTGGTGGAAGGTTGATGCTACGGCTTTCATCGCATGAATCCATGGGAATCCTAGGAGGATATTGTATGGCAATTTGAGGTCCAAGACTTGACATGTGGTTTCCATGAGTGTTGGCCCTACTTGGATAGGGAGCTTAATTGTGCCCTGAGACACTCTTTCTTGGTCATCATATGCTCTTATTGTGATGCCCTTTCCTTTGTCGATGGAATCTTCTGATATTTTCAACTGCTTGATGAGGCTAAGAGAACAGATGTTCAAACCTGCACCTCCATCCACCAAGACCCTTTTGATTTTGCTTTTGTTTACAATGACTTCCAAGTGAAGTGCGCGGTTGTGAGATGGTTGGGCAGGGAAATCTTGGTCGGAAAATGTAAGGATATTAGGTGTTATGATGTTTCCGACCATAGCTTGGAATTGTTCCACATCGAGGTCTGCGGGGACGGTAGACGAGGCTAATGCTTCCTTGAGGATCTTTTTATGCGCTGATGAGATTTTTAACAACTCCATGATGGAGATGTGTGATGGCATTCTTTTGAGTTGTTCTACAACATTGTAACTATACGGAACGGCTCTTGATCTAGGGACTCTATTGGGTTGGGATGATCCTGCGATGGTGACTTTTTTGCCTCTTGTGGTGACTCCACAGTCTTCGGCATGAGCGCCCTTGATGGTGATGACCATGCAGTCTTCATTTAGGGAGGAAATGATTGTTTCGTAAACATGATTTACACTGCCTTTTCCTTTATCCTTGTTATTCCCTTTGTTGCCATGATTCGGCATCGGATTCGTGTAGATTTTAAGATCCTGATTCCTAGTAGGTGCTTCCACATTTATGATTCTTTTGTCGATGAGATCTTGGATGATGTTCTTGAGTCTCATACAATTTTTTGTCGTGTGGCCTTTGATTTTGTGGAACTCACATAGTTGATTTTCATTGTACCAAGGAGGTTTGACATCAGGTTCTTGATAATTCTCAAATGTAGGAGCTTGGATGATTTTTTCGTCGATTAGCTTTTTCATGATGTCTTCAAGTGGTTCCCCCAAAGTAGTGTATTTTCGTTTGGGGTATGTTTTGTGTTGAGGTGGTCCTCTTTGGTCATTTAGGTTATTGATTGTGGGATTATTGTTGGGTTGATATGTTGTGTGATGAGTGTTTTGGCGTTGTGGTTGGATTTGCAGTGCGGGTGTGTTTTGGCGTGGACCACTAATGACCACCTTGGCATCGACGATGCCATCATTAGTAATATTCTTGTTTCTTGCCCATGTTTGAGGTTTATCATTGTAATTTGATTGTGGGCAATTTTTTTGTTGTTCATGATATGGCGTTGATTCAACGGGTTGGGTTGTAAGGGCTCTTTCAATGCTAAGCACCTTGGAGATCAGTTGATCATATGTAGTGATACCCTGAACCTTGAGATGAAATGATAAGCAACCTTCAAGGTTGGCAATGATTGTGCAGACTTGTTGTTCTTCTGGCATGGTCCATTTGCTCTGATTGGCCTTGGATCACCATCGTTGAAGGAATGAAGTGAAAGATTCATTCTTTCCTTGTTTCAGAGCGTATAGTTCTTTGAGACTAACATCCATTGTAATGTTACATGCATAGTTTCTAATGAATTCATCTCTGATTTCCTGGAATGTTCTAATGCCTGAGGGTAAGCGAGAGAACCATTCTATAGCATTGCCTACCAAGCTCCTAGGGAATAGTCGCATCAGATAAGTATCGTCATATGCAACCTCCATACAATGAACCTGGAATTCCCTGATGTGATCTTCAGGGTTTCCTGTCCCTCGATATTTGTCAAATTTAGGGATCTCAAATCCCTTAAGGAATGGTTTCATGTCTAGGCTCCTATCGAATGGATAGGGACACAAGTCACTTTGCGTTTTGGTTGTCTGCCCCGATTGAAGGTCAAGCACTTGTTGCGAGAGCAACCTGAGTTGTGTCGTCACATCATTCTAGGGATCAGGGGGTGGGATGAATGTGTTTTGAGGTGTTTCAATTGTGGTTTGGATGGATGGGTTGGTTGGTGCATTGTTCAATGGTATCGGTATGTTGTGGCGGGCGAAGTAGGCTTCTACTTGCTTTTGGATGAACAATGCTTGTTGTTGCTCTTGTTGTTGTTGCACTAGGATTTGTGCTTGTTGTTGCGCTTGTTGTTGTGCTTGTTGTTGTGCTTGTTGTTGTTCTAACAACGCTTGTTGTTCTACTTGTTCTTGTTCCCACAACGCTTGTTGTTGGGCTGCCAATTCTGCTACTTCTTGCTGCTCTTAGTATTGCTTTAGTGCTTGCTGATATGCTTGCATTTGCGCTACTTGTGCAAGAAGTTGTGCTTAAACTTGCGCTTGTTGTGCTTGAGCTTGCGTTGCTTGTTGTTGTAATAAAAGTTGTGCTTGAGCGACCCTTTGTGCTTGTAATGCTTGTGTGGCTTGGGCGGCTTGTTGTTGTTGCTATTGCAATAAAGCTTGGGCTTGTTGTGCTTGTTGCACTTGTAATGTAGCTTGTGCAGCTTTGGCAGCTTGCGTAGCTTGAGCGGCTTGTTGCATGGCTTTTTGTTTCTGCACTTGTTGGTATCTTCTTTGAAAAATGGCTTGTAATGTTGCGTCAAATTGGTTTGATGTGGTGAACATTGGTGGTGGTGGGGGTGGTTTTTGGTTTGGTATGGTGGTAGATGATGATGTTGTGTTGATTATTTGGTTGGTGGATGGTCTTGTCGTGTTGATTATTTGGTTGGTGGATGGTGTTGTCATGTTGATTATTTGGTTGGTGGATGGTGTTTTCATGTTGATTAAGTGATTGGTAGATGGTGTTGTTGATGTGGTAAGTGGCGTCGTTGATGTGATTGGCCCTTGAGAGACCATGATTTGCAATGTTGTGGGGGTGTTTGATGATGTTTCCATTGCTTATGTGTTTATCGTTTGTTGTTGTGATGTCAACAATAAGTTTTGAGCATTTGGCAAAATATTTTGATTGATGGTTGGGATGTTGTTTTGATTGATACTCGGTAGAGGGGGAAGCCCTAAACCAAGGAGTGATGTAGATGACAATGGTGATGGTGGGAGAGGTGGAAATGTAAGGGGCGTGAATCCTTGCGAGAGTGTTGTGGTGTTGAAAATGCCCCCTAGTCTGAACATGTCTTCCTCCTCTTGTGAATTTGTGAGGAGGGGGATTTGAGGTGCTCCGTGAAAAGATGTTGATGATGGGTCATAATGTAAAGTGAGAGGAACATTTTTTTGTAATGGATTATGGCGGATTTTTTGTTCCAATGTGGTGTTTACATCCAAGCTTTGATTATTAACAAGGGGATGTGATTGAAGAGCATTGAGAAATGTGTTTCCCTTGTTAACGTTGGGTTGAGTTGGAGCAAATGATGTTGTGATTTGTGGGATATTTTGTGACATTTTGAGATGGGGGTGTAGATGAAATGGGGATGGTGGATGAGATTGGTGGAAAAGATGTCTCTACTATAGTGGTCACATCAAAATCCGAAGGCAACTTGGCCCCTTGTTTTGCTAGTTCAAGCATGTACAATGAAGGGTTGAGTCTCATCATGATGTTGATGATTCTATGGTTGTCCGGATTTTGGAGCATTTCAGCTATTTGTTCGTGAGACATTCCAAAGGTAAGATCCTCCCCTTGGGTTTCCTCTTGTGGGTTTTGTGATGATGTTGGAAGGCTAATTGTGATATTTCCATCCCCAATGGGATTCATTTCAGGAGTGGTTTGGCTAAGATCACTTGAAGCGGGTGTTTCTTTGTTGGCTTCCATACTCTTCTTGTATTGAGATCTAGTTAGAACCATAAAACGGGGATCAATCTTCGAGAATATGGGAGATGAATCTCTTGACTCTTTGGATTAATCTCTATTTTATGTCCCAAAGTGAAAGTTCTAGGATGATTTTTTTTAGGATCAAAAGTGATGATGATATGGATGTTTTTGGATTTTGATAAATCTTGAATGAAATGCTAGGACTTTGGATTTTTGATTGGTTTGATTTTTGGATTTTGAGATTTTGTCCTTGATCTTGATTTGGATTTTGATTTTGATTTTGAACAAAAAGACCCTAAGATGTTTGATAATCATCTAAATGATAGTTTTGTTCAAAGGATGATGATTTGGATGTGTGTGAGGAGAAGGATGTATCTACCCACACCTACCCAAACAAGATGATTATTTCACTAAGTGTATGAAGAAGGATTCATCTACATACACTAAGCTAGACAAGATGATTTTTGATAATTTTGACTAAGTATATGCAAAAGGATGCATCTACACATGCCTAGCCAAAAGGTGTTTTGATAAATGTTTCAAGGACTTGGTCTCAATGATTTTTGTGTTTGCTTGATTTTGTCATAAAGCCTAGCACTTCAAGGATGATTTCAAGGTTTTTCAAAAGATGATTTATGAGATGATGTTTGATGTTTTGAAATATGGATGAAAGAGGTTTGATTTGTTTTGATCCCTAGATGAACCTAAAAAGACCACTTTGTTTTCCTAGACCTAGGTATTGAAGAGCATGCATATGCTTCCTAAAGACCTTTGTAACCAAGGATTGATTTCATTTGAACTTTCATTTTTGGATTTTCAATGATTTTTTGCTTTGGGATTTGTGAGTCTCCAATCACACATGAAAATTCATTTTGCTTATCTTTGCTTAATGGCTTTATTTTACCAAAAACACTTTCTTTGATTAGATTTCAAACTGAATGTTCAATGTCTCAACTTCGTCTCATTTCACAAGGTATATTATGTGAAACTTTGATGAATTTAAGGCAAAGATTACCTATTGTTTAACTTTAGGGGGAAAATTGAGATGTAAATTCAAGTGCTTAGGAACCTCTAAGGATGTAATCCCAAGGGAAGGCAACAACACAAGAATTTGGTCAATGATATTTGCCTCCTAAAGGGTTTGAAATTTTGAAAATCATGTTGAATGTTTGTTTTGCAAATGTTTTCGAATACAACACTGTGTTTTCAAACCAAGACAAGTACAAGCCCTATGGATGTGTAAGACAATATTTGTTGAATCCCCACTTGGACAAGTTCAGCTACGCTTATCTTTAGCGAATGGTTAGATGCTTGACCCCACTGGCTCCCCTCCACGACACTCACTTATACAGGGCAGCCAAGCATCAACACCCATGAAACTCCCATGGGATGTTTTCCATTTCTACTAAAGACCATAAAAGTGTGGGGCGGCTTCAGAACGACCGTTCTTGCACCAACAAATAGATTAAAGATTTTGGAAAATTCTAGCACATGGGTTCTAGTAAGGAATTTCCGTTCGTAGGAGTTGACCCAACATGGCAAGAGTCCCCTTTCGGATCCATCTTGTCGGAGTCAACCGCGTGATATTGGCGTTTCTTCCAATATCCACATTTATATCCCGGCTGGAAATACTCTTGGGTTCAGAGTGTTACCGGTTGAGCTGTTCCCTTGGGTGATTACTTTTTCCCACAAGGCGGGCCCTCTAAGATAAGCAAAAGCAAATGAAGAACAAAATCCGTAACTCGATCAATCTTTGATAGCAACAAAGAGAGAGAATATACGCGAAAATTCCCCCCACTCACACTCGCACAATAGTTTGTTCAATTTTAAGCCCAAATCGAAGTGTGGAGGTGATCACTTTATCTTATGCCAAAATCACCAAAAAGGCCTTTTGATTCTCCAGATCGCTTGGAAGCGCGAGAGAAGCGCATACGTCCTTTTCAATGACTTTAGTTTAAGTAAGTAACCACAAAACAAGGCAAACACACATTATTTTTATCCTTCCAAAGCAATTGTTTGATTCGTTTTAAGCACCAAATGAAATATGAAGATTGCTTGTCCAATTTTTAGCCCAAAATGAAATCTAGTAAGTGTTTAAGCTTGAATTTTAACCTTTTGTGAATGGAAAAAATCAAATTGTTCTTTTTAGACCCAAACAAAAATTACTGTCCTAGGAGCGAAAAGGTAACAATTTCGTAAAGAAGTGTTGAAAAAACACTTAAAGCGTTTAAAAAAACTTTGAGTTTTCAAAAAAAAATCCTCCTTTCGTTTTCTTTTGCTAGCCTTCTCCTTGCTTTCCTTCATTTTGTACCTTTGTTGCTTTTCGTTTTCCTTGTGTCTTCGTTGTTCGTCATTTGCTTTTTGTACCTTCTTTATACCTATAAAAAGAAAAGATAATTATGTGAGGATTAGGACATTAAATCCCTTTTGATCAATAACTCCAAATAATAAAGTGATTTCAATTTGAAATGACAATGGATTGATCATGCTTTAATATTGATTGCATGGAGAAGATACCACACTTGCTAGATCTTTTTCCTCTCTTACCATAATCTTCATCACTAGAGATATCAATTCAACGAATAAATTTCTCAAAGGCATCCTCATAACCTCAAATATGATAATCATCTCAAGTGTAGGCTATCAAAAATGATCTTAATAAATGTGATAATTTAAAATTATGACATTTATTATAAGATTACTATAATACAAGAGAATTATGAGTCACTAAAACTGCCTTTAATTAAATCAATTGCTAAAAACCTTTGTTGATGAACATAAATAAAAAGCTTGCTAGTTGATGTTGCTTTTAATTTCACATCTGCAATTTGATACTCTCTATGTCAAAGACAAAAAGCCTATTTCTAGCACCAATAAAAAGGTCAAATATATTCCCATCGCACTTCCTGATGAGCAAAGATATTCAAATGAGATTTAACAAATGTAAAAGCCGTCCCTATAATGATTGGAGAATCTGCCCATGCTTCATATGCTGGCCTTTGTTCATGAAAGTGTATTTTCTATGCCACCTACAGCATGTCATCATTTATCCCACTCAAGGAACATTAAAAAAAATAGCTGATAAGAATCTCGTCAGATACATCACAACATAGCAGAGACTCAGCCTAGTGGAAATGTGTAAGTCAACTAAATTTAATGATGAACAGGAGAGAATAGAACATGGTATTTAATACCATAAGCTGCGAATTCACCCGTCCAAGACAAATTAATTGAAACCAATCTAAGCATCAAATCTACCCGCTCAAAAAGTTAAATCAAATGTTGTTGGGCGCGCATACTCTGTAGGCTACTAGGTGTGCATTAAATTGGTTTCGAAAAGATATCATAAATCAGTCTTTTAGCGTGGCAGATGACAGCTAGGACACAATTTGTTTTATATTGACCAACATCTATCAGAGGAATTAGCAGCCTGGACATAGATCTATTGCGTGAAAGATAGAGTATGGTACTTTAATCAAAGATCTACTGACATAAATATATGAGGGCGCGAAAAGTTTGAAATCAATTTAAAGAACAATCAAACACCACTGGCCCCATTCGTCATGACTCAATTTGAACAGTAACCAAGGATCTATTTCTATAGGCATTTTAGAAACAGTAAGTAATAACTTTCCACAGATAAACTTTTCTGCATGGATCACAATCTTTTCAAGCATGCCTATGTAAATTGTGGTCTTGTTTTGCCAGGTATGGAGAAGAGATATCTCCAAATATAAACAATGCGTGTGGATACATCCATCAGAAGATATAATGAACTGTGCAAGCGTTTAAACTAGACAATTATAACGTTCAGAATGAGAGACTGGAAATAAATACTATAGAGAGGCCTAAATATATGGATCGAAGTGGAATACACATTCCCTGATTTGGACTACGCAATGGGAAAGAGGAATTCTCTAACTCTATAATACAATGACATACCGAAAAATGCAACTTTTGTCATTTTATGGGAATGTAATGATTGCAAGACATGTGAGTTAGTGCCATTGACGGCCTCTCTGCCGGTGCCAATGTTTACAAAGGGTGCCTAAATCTTCTTATGGAGTGACTCAACAGCAAATGGCATTGTTTTAATATGACATATCAGAGGACTGAGGATGACATTTGGAGTTTTGTTAGACTTTAAATCTTGAGCTCAGGAAGCATAAACTATCACAAACAAGCTATGTGGCCTGAGTGAATGCAAATGCAGTGAAGTATGAAGAATACAAAGACTAATAGAATGCCATCACAACAAAAGGTACAAGCAGCAATTCCACCCGTTTATAATAAGCATCAACCCTTGATTCTAACATTATTTTAACTCTTGTTGAGGGAATACAAGTTTAAATCTAATTCTTTCTCCTTTCAATGCTAGCATACAGCATAAAAACCATTAGTTGGAAATGGTATTGATCTTCCTATTTTAATCTCATAAATCCAACAAAAGCCATATGAATCAAACATGCTATATCAACACAACGATGACCTAGTTGTTGCTTGGGCTAATTTCAAATTCAAGTAATATATAACACATGCATGACCTCTCAGATTCGAAATAGTAACTAGTTCCACTTGAGGGCTAATATGATATGCAATACCCAAATCATTAAAGACAATCAAACATTAGCACTGATCATTAAAGACAATCAAACATGCCCTCCTTCTAGCGCCAAACTGTGAGCATCTTTTTTTAAATCTGCAAATACTAACATCTCAAACATGGCTTAGTACTTCACAAATCTATCAAAATAAATCCTATGAAATACTTTGTAGATGTTTCCAAATGCAATACATGACCAAATGAAACTAAAAACATTATGAAAACAACAACAATTACCTATTCCATAGTGGATTGGTGTCACATGTGCTAGTGACCCTTTCCCAATCCTTGATCAAAGCTCAAGATGATGCAAATATAATGGAGATGATGGGCAAGATGAGTTCTCAAATTAAGAGAGTAACCTTGCATAAAAGTTGTGTCCCCCTGAATGAGAATGGAGGCCTTCTTTTATAGATTTTCTTGATGATAGATTAGCCAAGATGGTGAATGTGGGACTAAAGATCCACCAATGAGAATAGGCCACTTGTCAAGTGGTGATAGGCCAATGGTTGTGCAAGATTTGGGAAGAGTTCCCATGAGAGGGAGAATTTGAATTCAAATTTTGCAATAAATTTTGAGAGAGGGACAAGAAAAACAGCAATAAATGCAATGTTGGAGGGACAAATCAATTTGTCATGTTGAGGGAAAATGAGGGTTTTTCAATAAATCAATAAAATTGATTTATTTGTGCAAGTGGAGATATCTAGAGAATGCAAGTGGGTGAGATTAGCATTTAATCAAAATTAGATTAAATTAATGATGATTATGTTAGTTTAATGATGATTAGGTGAGTTGACTTTTAGGACTTTGATATTTGATTTATTTAAATCAGAAAATGATGGAATATGATTTTGGATTTGATTTAAATGGATGTTTGATTTATTAAAAGGTTGATGATAATGTTTACTTGATTTTAAATAATTGACCTTAGGAAATGAGATTATTTAATGAATGGATGAAAGTGATGAATGGACCTAATGTGAAACCTAATTTGACTGAATCTGATCGAATGCATAATGTTAATTTTGCATGTCTACAGAAACAGGTGCCATATTTGGTTTCCAAAAAGGCATGAGAGCTTTCTAGCTTTGAAAACCCATCTGCCCTCTTTAATCTTCATGGCAACCTGGAAACTATGCTCTTTGTAAAATGTTCTAAGCATCAAGACAGATTAGTTTCCTTGTTTATTTTTTTTGTAAAATTCTCTCAATATCAGGACAAACTAGATTCAGATATACTGTGGCTTAGAAATCCATTTCAAAGATTTTCAAGGGATAAAGATTTCAAAATGTCATGCGATAGGGATTTCAGCAATCCACATGATATGAGAAGTCAAGAGAATACAGGATTCAAGTTAGTATGTTCAAACAATAGGACTATTGAGATTATGGAGGTGTGGCATGATTCCACAATAACGAGGCCTCGCATGATTAGCATGTGTAGAATGTTAGTTTTCTAAAAATATTACTAAAATAGGCCTGTGTGCACACTTCCTTGATAGCAAGTATTTTACTGGATTTTTCCAAGGTTTTATCCCTATTCTATTAATATTCATATATTTTTGGACTTACTTTTGCATCTATTATCATAGGTCTTTTAATTCTTAGAGCAAGGATTTAATGGGCATTCTTTTAGAGATCATAAAGAAATTTTTTAGGTGTTTTGTGGCTATTAAATAGTGTTTTTTTTTTTTCTATTGTTTGTAGATGGATAACTCCAAGGTAATATACTTTAAGGAAAATGAAAATATAATTATGTCTTTTTGTCATCGTTATGAATTTAATGATGCTATAAAGGTTCTATTTTTCCTCCTATGCTTTGTGGTCCTATGTGTCATCATCTTACAACTCATAATGATGAAGAGCTATATATTAAAAATTTTACTATTGTAATATGATTGATCTTTTGAGTTGATTCCTATATAGAGGTGTTGTAGCATGTTCTTAGTATTTAACTAATGAAAGTTTAGATTTTTTGAAGACAAGATTATGTTTGAATAATTTGTAGGATTTTTTACTATTTACACATATTATGTGCATGATTCTTTGTATTGATAAGTGTATTCAATATTAACTAGAAGTTCCTATGAAATTGAAAATTGTTATATTTCTTATACATTTGTTGGTATATTTTTTGTGTGTATTGGTTTGGTAGATAGGGATATAAAGTGTTTCTATGGCTCCTTTGAACAACTCTTTATTCAACATATGTGAGCTCTTTTATATTTGTGGATGTGAATATGTTTTTATATGCAAGGAATCTCATCTTTTTGGTTTGTACATGAATGCACATCAAGATGAATTGTAGATGTAAGTTTTCTTTCCTTTGGTAGTCTCAACTCTATTTCCCCCATTGCAATAGGCACCAATTTAGAAGGCCAAATAATTAAAATTTTATCAAATACATCATATTTTTAATCTTGGTTCTTTCCCATTCTACATATCTCAACTCTTTAAATATTTTACAATCTTAAGAGGGCTATTCAAGTGTTATTCTTTGTGAGGTGTGTTTTATAGTCATGCATGAAGGGAAACATAGATCATTGAATAAGTATTGTGGAGAAACAAGTGGCATATATTTAGTCTCATACATGAAGTGTTATTTTCTCATAAGAGGTTAGTGTTCTCGATTGTTATCAACTATCACAATAAAAATTAGTGAAAAAAATTGGAATTCTTTGGTGGATAGCATATGTTGTATACTCAAGACTTGTTGCATCCAACCTTAGGAACATCCCTTTGGACTACTATAGCCTAGTGATGGAGGTCCTAGACTATCCTTTCTCGATCATAAGTGTTAGCTCAATGTCTAAAGTTGACATTCCCTAGCCTTAGGGATTGAGCTTATTTTTAGGGTTTTGGCATGCTAAATATTTTAGAGCCAACACCTTGCATATATATAACATGTTAAGCCTAAGAATTTGGGTAGGTTTTTTTTGTTTCCTTTAAAGAAAGGAGTTGTTTCTCAGCTCTTGACATTAGCATGTGTAGTTTTGTTGGTCAACTTTTATGGTGTTAGGAGGGCATAGTATAATTATATTTTTTTCTCTTTTATTGGTTATGATGGTATTTTCCTATTTTGGGTGTAGTCCTCTTGAAATCCTATTGATATCAATGATGTTACTAGGGATATTGAGAGGCTACTTTTAAGAAATACATTAGAATTTTGTAAGATCATTAAAGCAATTTGGGTATAATACATGATATTGCATGTAATTTGTTTATTTCTTCATTATTTGATGAATCATTGTCTTGGTAATAAATATTATCTCCTAGCTTAATTCATTCATGGAAAGAGCTAAGAGATTCTTTTATATGAATTTGTTAGATTCATTCATTTATAAGTGGATTTTAGATTTTAAAAAATGTTAAACAAACTTGTTTTCTCATTTGTGATTTTTAATTGCAATGATTTATCTTTTTCTAAATTCTCTTGCGTGTTTGACTATAGTATTCATTACAATGGCTCCCAAAAATGAAACAATTAGAAGATTCCTTCAAACATGAAATTTCTCTTGTTTAAAATATTATTCCTCAATGATGTAATTATGCATGTTCCCCCATGAATTTTAATTTAAACATAGGTCTTGTTCCAATTTTTTTACTCCTCTAATTTATCAAAATTTTAATTTTAATCATATATATTTTGGTTAGCTTGTATATTCACTATGCCCATCTATAATTCATAAATTCACTAGTGCTTCTCCTCATTTTTTAATGTGTATCTAATGTATATAATTTGGCCATGACCCCCCCCTAAGTTATAAAAGTCTCTAGTTAACCATCATGTGCAATAGATTTTAAATTAGATGATGACAATAATGAGAAGGTTTTTGTATCCTTACAACCTATTAAGACTAGTTAAATGAGTGGGTCCTAGGTATTCTAGGTGAAGATTGTGTTATTTCATCCCTATATTCCCTCGTGACATGTAATCTTTAGGTTATCATATTATAGATATGTGTGAAATGTTTGATGTTTCATCATGTGTGATTGACTTGGATGATGTTATAGGAAGTTTAGATCTCAATTCCATTGTTTCTCATAAAAAAAATGAATCCTTCATGTTATACATTTCCCATCAAATTGGCATGAATTCATTTTGTAACCAAGTTAATCAAGATTTTAAGTTTTTTCATCTCACAATAGTGGTTTACAATTCCTGCTCCTAATAATTTTAGTCTATGCAATCCTTTTTCTATATTGTGTAGTGATTCACATGATGACATAAAAGGAATCATTTCAAACCGACCACCCAATGGGGATATTCTAGAAGAATTATTTTCTAGTTTTATTTTTATTTTTTAAAAAGAATATAATTAAATAAACAAAAAAAATTCTTATACTAAAAATTTTCTTAGTCACAAGTAATGCCACCCATATTTTTCTTATATTCAAGTAAAGAACTAGATGATTCCTTTAGTTTCAACAACATAGATGATAATACTTAAGATAATAATAATTTTGTTTCTATCTCTAATGAAGAGGTCTAGTGGGATTCATTGTTAACTAATAATTCTATACTAGACCCTTGATATCTAATCTAAGATCGATGTACAATATAAGACATTGATTTAACTAAGAGACATCATTTTCTAAGTACACACTAGTATAATTCCATAATTTATGTTGTTAGCCCATACTTGTTGATAATAGATCTAAATATTTCCCTCCATATTTACATTCCTTAAATTTACTTATTATAAAATATAATATTACTAGTCCTAGCTATACTTATTTAATCTAGGTCAATTTGTGCTTATTTTCTTGCAATTACTTAATTAGCTTAGGTTAGCCCATATGGAAAGTTTATTTTCCTTCATAATTTTTCTGAACCCAATGGATCTTACATGAAACAATCTTCTCTCTAAGGTTTTATATATAATTTAAGCATCTTTAGATATGCACTTTTTTTATATTTATATTTTATTTTCATATTTGAAACTCCTTAAATTTTTTTGGATCAACATGATTACTTTTACATTTTTATAAATTTTAAATTAGGGGTTTTATCTATATTTTACTTTCACAATGTAGTCCTAAGTTTATGCATTGAGAAAATAAGTAACATTGTTTCAACCATATTTTATGTGTACACTATATAGTGTAATTGAGAAAGCAAAGGAAAGATAAGATGAGATCAAAGTAATATACTTAATATAGTGAGTAAAATAGTAATGTGGAAGGACAAGGATTGAATATCTTAACATGAATGTTTCAAGAAATTAGTCATTATTCACTTTGGTATTTTGAGAGTGGGGAAAAAGATAAGTATAAAGAGAACTAGGAAATGGAGAAATAAAGGAAAATTTCAAAGAAGTGATCCAATCTAGGGCCATTCTATAGATTAGTAAAAAGGGATAGAAGGCACTCTAGATCAAGAGTTTTAACCTAGAGTGACCTATATGGAAGATCGGTAGAAAGGGGAAAGGAGTGAGAAATCTCAATCAAGTAGAGTGAATATGATTTTTTGATGGATTTATTTTCTTCAAATTTCTTTTAGTTTGATGGATGAGAGAAATATATTTCAACAAGTACATGATTTATCTATGGATTTTTTTACTTTTCTTTTTGATCTAGGGACATGCCAACGACATACAACTAGGAAGATGCATGGGCTCATATGGACATCATGAACGCAGAATAATGGTATATGATATTTTTTTCTTTTAAAACACAAACCCTAAACCCTACAAATTGAGAAAAATATATTCAAAATTTGATGAAACCTATTTGGAGATGATGGAAATGGCCTCTTGGAGGGAGGAGGTAAGAATAAGTGGTGGGTGGGGATCATAAACTTGGGTACTCATTTCAAGGAACCATCCAAAACACATTGCTTCCATGTGGATAGGAAAAAAGAGCTCATAAAGCTTTTAAATATAAATAAATAGCTTTAAAAAATTCATGTCCATTATGAAATAGGTATGTGTTATAATAGGTTCCCATTTAGGCACAAGACTCCAAAGCATAGTGGGTACCCATTAGTACAAGATATGTGTTTAGGCTTGCAGACTCATTCCTAAATGTGTACCCATTTTTTATGAAATGAGTACTCGTTCTTGACAAGAATTTTTCAAGCTTGAAACTTCCACTAAAAATGGACCCATTAGCTTGCACTTAACTTAAAGGTGGTAATATATGTATCCAAAACTAACACCTCTCCAATGGTACTCTTACTCCAAGTCATCATGTCTTCACTAATTATAGTCAAAATTGCCCATTTTTGAACAACTACAATCTTGTTTTCTACAACAACTTCCAAGGGGTTAAAAAGGGGTTTTAATGATTCATTTTGGATTGGTCAGTGATTAGTCCAATGAGACTTAGTTGGTGTTAGAAGTTTAGTTGCAAGAAGGAAATGGCTTCTATTGAAGTGTTATAAGAGAATATTGCAAGTTTCATGTCTCTAATCCTGTAGGTACATTTTTAGGGGATTTTTTTAATGTAACAAATATTTCCTCTTAGAAAAATTATTGTTATGAGAGGGTGAAGCCACAATAGTGGTTTAAAATTCAAGTTAGGAAGGAAAACTCACAAAAAATGACCCCATGGCAAAAAACTTGATTTTAGGGGTTCGTACAAACCTACTAGTTCGAGTGAACCCTTTTAATTCTTTCTCACCCAAAAACCAAAAAAAAAACCTTATGGAAGGGTGGTTCACTTGAACCCCTAGGGGTTCACTCAAACCCCCTTATCCCTCATCCCCCCCTGAGACACCGAAAAAAATCTAAATTTTTGCACTTCGGAGCTAGGGTTGAAGACAAAAATGGCATAGACTTCACAAACCCAACTAGAATTAGGCATCCCTCAGAATGAGCTATCCAATGAATACAATTTTAATATGTTTTGGTTTTATTATGTATTTGTTTTTTTATTTTTATTAAACATAGGTTTTTCACCGAAAATCAAGCTCTTTGTTCTACACATGTGGAAAAATAGCATATTATCAAACAAAAAATTTGAAAAACATGAGTGCACCAGATATTGAAGTCTTTGATCTAACAAAAACAGGTAGAATTTCGATCATACAAAAAAAGTTACGCATTATACGGTCGCGCTATGTCTGAATTGTAATTGGTTTGAATTTGAAACTTGATTAAAGAAAAAATATTCAATAAAAAACTATCTAACCAAGTGGAAGCACTAGATATCAGAGTTACAAATATAAATTCGAAAGAATTAGAATTTTATCCTTTATGGAAAAAAAGTTATACGTTATACGGTGAGTGTCACTTTTTAAAAATGTTGTTTTCTGAAAAATAACTAGTTTTCAAGGGAGATGGAAAAAGAAATGTAAACTGATTCCAAAATTTTGAAAAAAATATATTTAGAATCTACAGACAAAATGTCACAAAACTCTAGTTTTCATCATCTTTAAATTCCTCATGGTTTAGCCGTTATAAATGCCTGAAAGTGAAGATTTAGTTCAAAATAATAATTTCAGTGTCTAGTTTGGCCAAAAATTGTAAACCACTATTGTGGGATCACCCGAGAGTAAATGTGATTTGATATATGTGACAACATTTTTGAAAACTACTACAATCTTTGTAATGATCATTGTGTATTTACAAATAGATTTGTACGACTCGACTTAATGGATTAATAAGTATGTTTTGTCTATGATATTCATTGGTCTTGACTACATTTTCATGCTTTGATCAATTAGTTTGTGCTTAACTTATTTGAAATTCCTCCATCTAAACTACGACTTTGTCCATTGAATGGTATTGATGACTCAATAAAATAATTAAAAAGAATAAATCATTACACTAGTAGTTCTAGTTTAGTCACAACTCTAAAGTATCCCATGGTTCTACAATAAACAAGGTATAAAATCGTATAAATTATGTTTATCACTTTACCTTGTGGTCTATGTAGATTGCTTCCACCTTGCACTCATTGTAGTAATGATGAAATCAACTATATAGAGGTATTAAGATAGCTAGTTTTTATTGGCTTAGTGACAATTTTTAGAGTTGAGTCAATAGGATGGGTTTATCTATCACCATTTTTTGTTGTCCATTTTGTTTATCAAATATCTAGGAGTACCCTCCTAAGTATAAGTTGAGCTCAAATAATAGGAGAGAAAACCCACTCTTATAAATTTTGCGTTCAACCCTCCATGGTTTGTGGATGATAATTTTTTACTTTCATGATGACAACCCTGTCCTTGAAAGTGAAAAAAAGTTCTAGGAAGTGGAGTAGTGGTTTTGGGACCCAACACACTCTTGGCTATGTTTCTACCAAATAGTTTTTGAATATACTTAATATAACAAAAAATAGGGGGCAAACACCAAACACTATGTTATATTTCATCTACTTAACCTTAACCATTTTAAAAAATATTTAGTAGTTTAAAAATAAGATTTAGGGTAAGTTACAATTCTTATTCTTATTATATCTTTAAATTTTGAGTGTACACATCTTGAATTACTCATCTAAGTTCAAGTTTAGCTGATTCCAAGAAAAAATTGATAATTTTTAATCCCCTTTTGGTCCCCCATTTTTAGGAACTTACCTTTCCCATTCTTAGGTTAGAAGACAACACTTTGTATAACTAAGCTATTCAAGCATGATGTTAAGGTTTATTTTTATATTCTACTATTAGAGCTAAACTTTTGAGGATGATGTGTTATCTTAACCTTTTGTCTCTTCTCTTCTACATAGAGGAGCCTCTATATTTTTTTAGAGGACATGTATTTGTGTAATGGTTAATTTACCAACAAACTTAATAGTAAACAAGCTATTATCTTAAGTATTCTTAGTCTTATCTTTGTTCATATTTAGCTATTATGTAGACATGTTTTTGTTGATTATTATGTCATGAGCCTTTGTTATGCTTAAATTTATTTATGTAATCTCTCGCCCCTTTCATCCCCCACACATCAATTGTAGGCTTAGCTTAGGATAGATAGCGAGCTAGCTCTCGAATCCTAGAGATTGTCTTATAGGGTCCACTCTTTTTTTTTTATATTGATAAAAATAGGATTAAACTAGGGATTGACCCTTTTACATAGTAGCAACCAAGATGTAAGAGAAACTAATCTCATGAGATATGAAATAGAAAAAAAAAAAATGAAAGAGAACCAATTGGTCATAACAGGGCCAACAAACACACAACATAAGAAAAAGAATATGACACAAAAGCTAACCACTAAAAGCTAAAATTTTACACAATCAAATCCAAAAATTTTGTTGCAAAATCATTGTGGATTGTGGAAACTTGATATCTCTAATTAACCACTACCAACCAAAATTTTCAAGTCCTACCACTCCTTAGATAAGAAATTTCTCTTATCTTTAGAAGTGACCTCCTTGAGCTCTCCAATTTGGGTTCTTGGGTCTCGAACATTTGTCATAGTTTTGATTCTAGTTCTTTTGGCAGGGCCCTCATAAGAAGTATCTCCTTTTCTTTTGTGAACTTTATCGTGTACCACACAAAGATAGGTGGAAATGTTTTTAATTGTCCACCTGTATTGTCTCTTGCAATTCTTTCTATATTATTAGTCCTACATGGTATATTAACTCTTGAAAAGGGCCTTTAAATCAAGCCAATAGCTGTATTGCATGGAGATGTGTACCACTAATTCCTCTTATTATATCATCTTATTCATTTTTATCTTCTTATACTTATATCTTCCCAAGGTCTCTCTAGAAATGGTAAGGATTGATACAAACCAATATTTTGACTTCCCCCTTTATAACTTGACAAGTCTTGCAACCTTGAATAGATTTTCTCAATTCCTTTATATTTATGACCAAAAATAGTTGTCACTCACTAATTCCATAGACTTGCCTAATCTAAAATGGCATACAAATCTACAATTACACTTCTCCTTGATCAATTCTCCCTCATTGAGCTTCTAGGAATTCACAACTAATTACCCTTAAAGAACATATCATTTTGAATAAAATAATCAAGTCACTTCTATCTATATTTACTAGTTCATTACATTCTCTCCATGCTTCCATATAATTAGGACTAGCTTCATACAAATATTTCAACTCTTCAAATCCAACTACCTCTATTATCATCTCTATCAACAAATTTTGTCTCCTACTTATTGCATCAACTACTTTATTTGAATTTTGACTTTTATGCTTCAATGCAAAAATATAACAACACCTATCATGCATCTAGTATACTATTATTATTTTTTTATGCGGCAGGGGTGTCCCTGTGACTCAACCCAGCGACCCAACAACCCATACCTTGGGTACTTGGGGCGAGCTGGGGAGAGACTAGCCCCTTGTGGGTGGACGCCATAGCCTGCATATAGGCCCATCGATCAATCACGAAAGCGGGGGGTTGAACCTGAGACCTATGGGGAGAAAACCCATGACCCAAGCCAACTCCACTACTATACTATTGTTTTTGAAAAAGAAAAAATAGGTTTTACAGGGACCTGAAACCACTAAGTTAAAACATACAAAGATAGAGCATTAAAAGTCCGAACAAAAAGATAGCTGTCCCAAAAAGGAAAAGACAGCAAAAATAGACAATAGGGTCCAAAAAAAAGACCGCCAAAAAGCCAGAAACAACCACAGCAGCACTACTCCAAGGTGTTCATCAACTCCTCGGCTTCCTTTTTAGCTTCACTCATATCTTGTAACCCCTGCTTGAGGATTTGAACCATGTGTGGAGAAGCAAGGGCCTTCCTCTTCGTATTAGCCCCGGTACGAGTCGAAATCCCTTCAACAACAGAACTGCTACAACCTATGTTCGCATCCAAGTCCATAACCAGCACACCCTTTTGATTTTTTTCTAACTTTTCCACCATAGCATTGATGATGATAGCGTTGTGCCTAGCAATTTTATGATTATTCTCCAAAGTGGCCCTGATATTTTGGCCAATCTTGGACATATTGCACTCCAACCTAGTCAATCTTTCCTCCTGCACCTATTGTCTTTTCCTCGTTAAGGGGGTGTCCTGTCCCTCAATCTCATTACAATTCCAGCTTATCTTCTGCTCCAGTTCCATGACTCTATTGCTAAGATCTCTATTACATCCAATCAAATCACAAACATCCTTTTGGGTCCACTTAAGAACAGTGAAAAGGCCATCAGTACTTTTTTCTGCCACCTTCATAATGTCCTTAGGCATGAGGTTATTCAGGGCAGAATTACTTTTGTCCTAATTAGGGGAGTTTGTAGGGGCATTCACAAATCTTCCAGACGCAGGGGCACTAGGGGCCGACTCTTTACTGACCCTAGGTTAATCAGAATGAATTTCCATAGAATTCCTAAAGTACGAGACCAATTTCGTAACTGAGGTACCTTTGAAACCAGAAACCAAACCTAGGGTAGGGCAACCAGGAGACTGCTGAGGATTAGGACAAGACGGTGAAGCAAAACCCAGGTTAGGGCAATCAGGCGAGGGTTGCAGATTAGGACCAAAAGGCAGAGCAGAACCCAAAAGGACCTTTCGACAAGAAAGGGACTAGGAAACAGTGGTTTTAGACCCAACAGGGGCAAAAGCAAGAGGGGCTAGGGGATCATTCTCCCTGCTACTCTCCGTATCCTCATCTTCCAAATCCCCAACATCAACAGTTTTAGGCAAAGCAGGTAAGTTTTGATAATGCTCAAAGATGAGCCTGATGAGACCAGGGTGAACAATAGCATTCCGCCTAGGGTTTCTTTCAACATCATCAAGGCAATTCTTCAGAGAAGAAAATAAATAAAAAGGCAAAGAGATACGAACCTTGTGACGAAAGTGGTTCAAAATGGAAAAGTGATAACCATACGCCCTGGTGAAGCGCCCATCAACCATGATGTACTCCATAATGACTCTTAAAAATTTCCTCCAGATTGATTTAATGGACTCCACATCAAAGTAGCTATTAGCAACCTTAACCAGCTGTGCCTTTTCCTTATCTTTTTTAGGAAATCTGATGACCACTTCATCAGAGAACCGACGGTCCCTATAAAATTTCACACCCTCAGTCGAAAGACCAGTAATCTCACCGATGATTTGCTCATTCAACTTAACACTCCTGCCAAACAACACTATCTCACCATTTTTCCAGTTTTTGGCAAAATAGTCCAGCACCATCTCGTCAGTAAGCTACTATACTATTGTTATGGTGATGTTATATTTTTAATAATATGTTGACTTTGTTTTAAATTGACTTTTGTCTATGGTAATTTTTGGGTAGTATAATAATTAAAAAAGTGCACTCATTTCATTTCATTTGTAACCCTCTAGATGGGTTGAGTGGATGAATAAGGGAAATAACTTAACCAAATTATCATTCAATAGGGTTTGGATCACATATTCTATATTTTTACTCAATTTTGTAAATCTCCTAGTTATTTGATGCTTAAAAGAAACAACGTTAGAAGTAGTATGCATATGATTAGTGTTAGGTTTATATTCTTTCTTATGATTACCCTTTTCAACTTGGAAGGGTAAGATGGTATAGTATACATATGTGAGGACCCACATTTCAAACTGTAGACACCTAAAAATGACCTAGGCCTGCAAGCTTCATTTTTACCACTTTCGTCCTAGCATAAGTAAGACATTTAATTATGTCCTTGGTCCACATTCGACTATTGATTAAATAATTTATAATTATTTAATTAATTCATATCTTTGTTTTCTTCATGATTATTAAATAAATAAATTTTATTTATTTATTAAATACGTCATTAACTGTCTAAGTCTTTCTTTAATTAAATAGATTTCTTAATTTATTTAATTTCCCTTTATGCGTTTAATTATCCTTGATTATTAAATAGACAAATACAGCACTTTTCCCTCTTGTCTGCTTCTACTAAACTCCCATACTTAACTTTGGGCAGCTGTCGGATCTTCCATCTGTATAAACAGTCTCCCTTAATGCAGAGAAAATAGGCGCGAGGCGAGCCGTGGGTTAGTACTGAGAATCCAATAAGCAGTCCCAGCGCTCCATTAATGAACTGTAATGAAGGGAGCACAAATTCATGTGCTTCCTGAGTGAGATCTACTATATTGTCAAGATAGCGATTCCCTGCAACCACATCAGAAACAAAGAAGAAGCATCCATGTCATGTATCCCACGCCAACGCACAAGGCGTATAGTAATAAAATCACAGGAACAACAGTCTTGAGATTTCGGAATTTGGCCAGTGCTCTGCGCAGAGACAGTCCAAAATCTTTAAGAGAATTACAGGGATTTTTTCCAACTAAAATCGAAGGTTGTGCCATCTTATAACCTGCTCTTTGTTCCACAATGTATCCCTCTTACAACTATTTATAGAATAGAAAATAAGTGTGCTGTAGATATTTACTTTAAATAGAGTTCGTTTGGTCGGTGTTATTTTTAAATAGAACATCAATTCAACATTTTTTATATATGAGAAGCTTCTGAATATGAAAATGGCGGCTTCATTAGCCTTTTGTAAACCGAAACTTACCGAGCGCGACGATGACGTGTCCTGCAATTGTAGCCGCCAGGAAACATCTGCAGAGAATCATTTCGATTTATGGCCAATGGTTTTGCCAAGTGAAGAGAACGACACGTCTTTGGATAAGAAAAGCAAAGAATGTTGTACATTAACAAGGGTAGTTGCAGTCGATTACGTAACTATTGTTGGGATGTGAAATCTAATGGTCATGTGATTGTTCATATTCTCCTAGCCTTGTATAAATATGTGGCAGATTATGTATTGTATAATTGGTGATTGATTAATATAGTTATTCCCTGTTTGAGAGTGGATGTAGGCAATTGTCGAACCACTATAAATTGTGTTTCGTTTTTGTTCTTTGTTTTTTTTGTTTTTTTTTGTTTCTCTACTTGTTTGATATTTACAATTAGTATTAGAGTTATGGAGAAGAATTGAGTGTATGGTTAGAGCCAAGGAGTAGAGATGGAAGCAGAAGAAGAAGAAGGTGAAATTTGGGAAATGGATAATGGTTTCTTGTTTCGCACCTCTCGGTACTTCCCATATATTTTGATGGGTATAACTAATTTTGTAGTTGATGATGAGGAAACTCACTCTGTTATTGAAGAATTTCTTGGCAGTTTGGATTCGGCTAAAAAGGAAGAAGGTTTGAAGCAATCACTGGTTAAAGGAGAGACTGTGGAGTTTTCCTTCCGAGATGAGGAGGATGCTTCCCTAGGAGACGAGGATGCAGTCTGGTACTAGGCAGATGAAGATGAACCTGAGGAAGAGGCCGAGAACTAGGAGGAATACCTGAAAAAAGAAATTTTATTTCTAAAGGAGGAGATTTTGATGCTGAGAGAGCGAATATACTATATGGAGAAGGAAAAAGAGAAATTTGCAAAAGAGTGGGAGTTTTCTGGAAAGAAAAGAAATGAAGAATTAAAGGAGGAATTGATTGAGTTGGACATATTCCTTAACGAACTAGGCATTGATAAGGAAAAATGTGAAGCCAAAGAGGCTGAGAGTGCAACGGTGGCCGATTTGGAGGACTCCGAGAAGAAAGCCCTGTAGGCTGGCAGTGGGAGGAAAGGTCTAGATGGAAGAGGAGTTGTTGGAAATAGGCATGGCAAGGGCTCTTCTGGTCCCGAGGAGGATGAAGAAGGCAATAATACCAAAGGTCTGGTGGAGAAGCTTGACACCGTCAACACTGTGGAAGGTAGGTGGTTTACAACCTGTGATGTTTCGGTTGCCCACTTGGATGGGTATGTGGAGATCCAACACCGGTCTAAGGAAAGAATGGAGATGTTGCCAGCAGTTGTGAAGGTAGAGGATATGCCAGCGAACAACTTGGAGAAGCTTGCAATGAATGACAAGTTTTCTGGTTGGAAGCTGAAGTGGCCATTAATGGAAACAGTGGTGGTTGAGGATTTTGATATGGATATGAAGACGGACATGGAAGGGAAAATCGTTCTTGTAGAGGACAAGAAATACTACTCCAATGCGGAAGAAGTGTATGGCCAAGGCATGGAAACCCTGGTGATGGATGAGGATGTGCAGTCACTAGAGTAGTCCATCATCAAACCCATCAAAAACATCAAGTTTGAGGTGGGCGTGAAAGCCCTAGAGAAAGAAAACTCCGATATGGAAGGAAACAATAATGTTGATGACAAGGAAGAATACTGGAAGTTCTTGTCTACCATCATAGGGAATTCTAAAATGGAGGAGGATAGTTTTAGGCTGGAGCCAGGGCTTCTCCTAGATGACCCTGACCACGACCGCCACCAAATGGTGGTTTTTAGAGACAAGGCGGGAGTGATGGGCATACTGGGTTTCAAGGTCGCCAATTTTATGTCCAAGCTAGTGCAGCTATGGCACTCTCTCAATGATAATGAGGTTGCCCGTCTCCAGATGGATGTTTTATATCGTTGTATGGAAATGAAGGGAATTCCCCTCAGTACACACACATATTTTTACCTCATTTTTGCCCTATGTGCAGAGAAGAAAATAAATGAAGTGATGGATCTATTCGTGGAGTCCAAAAATAGGCCAGGCTACGAGCCCAATGAAGAATTGAACATGGATCGTGTCACGATGGAGCTTGAGTGAGCCCTGGCATTGATAATGGGCATGCCCTGTGATGAACAGTCCATTTTGTCCATAGAGGTCATTCTAGGTAGTAGTTGGTTGCACAAGAAACACTCAGGTAGTTCGTAGGATTTGGAAGTGCGAGCACCCTCCTGGATTACTTTCCCCAACATTGCATCTTCGTAGAGGAGAAAATCCTCTATTTCTGAGGATTTTGAGGCTTGGAACGTAGGATTTAGAGTGGAGGAGAAGGCGAAGGAGGTAGAAGTTTTGTGCAGGGAAAGTGTGTTCATGGGGGAGATCAAGTCCAGGTTTGTGCCAAAGATTGTGTTAAGTGTTATTCAATGTGACGTGCTCTGGAGAAGGTCAATCTGAAGTGTCCATGAACAAAGTCTGGCAAAACTAAAATCTTCGATGGGCCTGGTTGCGATGTGAGTTTCGAAGTGAAATGCAGGGGATGACAGTGCATGGTTGTGCATGTTGGACTTCACGGGGGAGATTGTTGGGATGTGAAGCCCAATTATCACATGACCGTTCATATTCTCCTAGCCTTGTATAAATATGTGGCAGATCATGTATTGTATAATTGGTGATTGATTAATACAGTTATTCCTTGTTTGAGAGTGGATGTAGGCAATTGTTGAACCACTATAAATTGTGTTTTGTTTTTGTTCTTTGTTTTTCCTGTTTTATTCTGTTACTCTACTTATTTGATATTTACAACTATTTTATCCATGTCTGGAGTGAAATGGCTTTCTTATCCAAGCTTGTGGTCTCCATCCTTTTTTTCACACTTAACTTTTATTTAATATTTTATATTTAATTTAGTTGATGCTTTTTGTTTTCTTATGGATTTATTTTCTTAGCATGCTAGACTAGATAACTAAGATATGATGGGACAAATCAGAGAGAAAAAGATGGAATCCATGTCTTAAAAAAAGATATAATGGGACCAAATAAGTAAGGAAACTATAACTTAATAAATAAGGAATGGGACTAAATAAGTAAGGAAAATTGAACTTAACAAATAAAGGAAAATCAAACTTTCTAGATAAAGATGAAACTTAAGGATGAAGGAAATATAAGGGAACTAAATAAATAGATGAAGATGAAACAAAAAATGGAATATTTTATTAAGAAGATATAAGAGAAATTTTGAGCATGTTCCAATAGTTGTGATAATATTTGTTTATATAATGTTCAATATTTTTAATAATATTGGATTAATAGTTGTGATGATGACTACTCATAATTAAATTAAATGTATTCCTTAGATCTATAAAAAGCAACAAATCATGCGATGCCACATCAGCGCTCAATAAAACATGATGTAGATGCACATGTATAATCATGTTGATGCATCATACTTGATGATGTGACCCTGAAACCTTAGTTACAAGAGGGGACTTGCCAAGTAAGTTGCTGTAAAAAAGTGGGAGTGATTTGGAATTTCCATGTAGGATAATTAGAAGAGCGAAGTTAGTGCGCCCAACTATTGGATAATGAGATGAAGTGAGAAAAGAGAGAAATTTAAAAGGATGAAAAAAATATCAAGATGAAATCAATGGAAGAAAATGGAAACTACTTATTATAGAAATATAATATAGAAAAATAAATGAAGGTCTATGGAATTTATGTTGAAGCTTCGTATGTATTATATAAAAAGAATGTAATGGATTGTGCAATGTTTGATTCACATAAATTTGGTTTTAAATCAAACACCATTTTTTGTGTACATCAATTAATTTTCAAACCAAAATGCCTTTTTTTCTTATTCATTAAGCTTATGAATTTATATATCAAAAATTTGATGAAATAAATAGTTGTTTGATTTCTATTTATAGTAGTATATTTATCTTAGATAAATCTATGTAAAAGATGTCAAGAGATACCATTCTTTTATTAATATATATAAATATAGATTTATATGTAGGATTTGAGAAAGACAAATCCACATAACCCAATGAACACCTGCATGCAAGAAACTTGTCATAGAGAAAGAGAGAGAACAAAACAAGGGTTTGGTTCTGACAATGTGCAAAATGTATTATCAAAAAAATGAATGAATCAAGAGAAGTGAATACAAGAGATCAATCCTCATAAAAGGAGATCTAAACCTAAAGGAAACCCTAACCCTAAAGGTGAGTGCATTTAATAATTAATATTAATTATTAAATGACTAATATATGTGCATAAAGTGAATTCTTAAGAGGAGAGTAAAGTTAATTAATTACTTTACTCTAACACCCCCCCTTAAGATGAGCTACAATCCAGCTACAAACAATGCAAAAGAAAGCAAAGGAACTACAATGCATGAAAGTAAAATTGGGTCCCGACAACTAGCCCTAATCAGGTACCCAAATACAACCAAATCTCTATAAAGCAGAGAAAAGGAGAAAACCCAATGGGAAAAAAATCCTCTCCAAAAAGAGATGAACAAGAGTGAAAGAAGAAGAGAGATAGAAGGAGGATCCAACATGACCCCCCAAGAACTGCTTCTATCACACAAGTACAAAATATGGTCCCCCCATAGGAGAGAGAAGAGACTCCAAAGCCCCCATAGAATGAGAGAACCCCTGTGCCAATGATCAAACCAATGTGTCTCCTCGAAGGAAGAAACAGATCCAATGGTTGAGGAAGAGGAAATCCCTGGATGTGAGGTGAAAATGGAAGTCCTGGATGATGCTCACTGAAGAATGGAACTGCAGTATGAGTGTCTGAATAACAGGATGGTGAATCAAACAACTCAAGATGATCCTGAAATGGAATCTCCAACGAAGATGGGATAACAGGTGTACTGAAACTGTCATCTATGAGGAAAGGAATATCCTCTGATATGGCCTCAACAACTACACTTGATGGCTCGATGAGAGGAGCAACAATGTCAGTCATAGCAGAAGAGGAATCCTGCTGAACAGATGTGATCTCAACAGGAGGTAGAGGTGTAGAAGTCTCAACACTAGTCTCATGAACAGATGGAAGAACACAAAAGTTCAAGTGACCAAACTTCACCTCAGATACTGCATGCTCTCTTGTAGAAAGAGAGGAAAACTCAAACAGTGGAGATGGTGGACCAAAGTGTGTGAATGCATACAACCGAGAAGAGTGATCAACTATCCCTATTGCAACAATGTTGCCAGTCTGAATGTCTCTGATGTGCACTGAATCAGGTGTGAACTCAACTGTCTTCCCTGTCCCACTGTGAGAAATCTGATAGATGGAGAGAAGGTTAGTGGACAAAGATGGAACACATAGTACATCATTGAATGTACCGTCATCAATGTTGATAGAACCTTTCCCACATACACTCATATAAGTGTTATTACCCATCAATATGTGTGGTGAGGATGTAGCCTTGAAGGATGAGAACATTTCCTGAGAAGATGCCATATGGTGTGAAGCACCTGAATCTAGTAGCCATCTAGATGAATGTGAACTGGTGATTGCACACAATGCATGACCCTTATGTGGGGCCAGTTCATCTGTC
The DNA here is from genome assembly GCA_007258455.2 of Sequoia sempervirens. Classification (NCBI taxonomy): domain Eukaryota; kingdom Viridiplantae; phylum Streptophyta; class Pinopsida; order Cupressales; family Cupressaceae; genus Sequoia; species Sequoia sempervirens. The sequence continues at coordinate 8,802 of VDFB02160169.1, read as the reverse complement.
TAGAATGAAGATGATGAAGAAGAAGAAGACCTGCCTGATGTAGATGAAGAAGAGTGATGAATATTGTTCCTCTCAAGAAGAGTTGTCAAATCTGAAACCTGTTTTGCATATGCATCTATCTTCTTCTCATAACACTTGGACTCATCATGTCCTGGCTTAGTACAATAAGCACACTTAGGTCTGTCTTTCTTCGATGATTCCCCCTTAGGAGAAGGTGAATCAGAGGTGTGCTGTGAACTGGAATCCGTCCAATGCTCTATAGTCTTTGGTTTATGTTTCTGCTTCTACTTCCCCTGAGATGACTGTGCTACCAATGCTTGGTGTTGTGATCCTGTGAAAGCATCCAACTGTGATATCTTGGCTTGCTCTCATGTCAACCAATCACAAAACACCTCAAATGTAGGCATGGTAAAGTGATTTCCCAATGCATCCATGGAGGAATAAAATGTCGAAGAGAAGATCTAAAATGGACCCTGAAGCTTGGAGAGGATTAGGTAGATGAGAAAAATCATGTAGTTGTATTGATATAAACATAAATTAGATAAATTTACTTTATTAAAACTTTCTATATCTATATATATATAAAATCAAAGTTTTAATAAAGTAAATTTATCTAATTTATGTTTATATCAATACAACTACATGAGTTTTCTCATTGATTTCCATTTTCCTATGATCTATCATTGTTCACAAAATTGAATGCACTAAAGTTTAATGCTTGTTGTTTCTCACCCTATTTTTTAACATTTAGTATTATAGCCAAAATTATCTTTATTACAAAGAGGGACATGTTTCTCTAAGTTTTTTATTAGATTTTTCATTGAAATGGGTGCATGTTGTTTATTCTTTCATTTTTAGGCTTTTTTGTCACTTTGTGCCTCCCTTTCTATTCACATCAATTATAATCGATCTAAGAAATTGTAATGGGTTTATCATGCTTGAATATGCCTCTAGCAGTTGTATTATTCCTTTTCCAAGCTTCAATAAAGTACCCATTTGAAAAGTCTCAATAAAGGTGGCTAACTGGTAGCACTTTCTAAAATTTTAGCTCTATGCTTGTTCCAAGCCTCAAAAAGTTGCAAACTGTTGTCATGTTTGTAAGGGTGTAAGAACAAATGCACTAGTATTGTGAAAAATCATTAAACCCTAGCCAATCCTTTCTATTTTATTTCTATTTTTTCGTTGACTTAGTTCCCAATATCTTAAGTTTTATTTGATTTCCCTTTTATTTGTTAGGTTTCTAACCACTCCTATCCTTGGAAACCATTTACAATCTCTTTTGCATGTGAAAATTAAATAACTTAAGTTTTTCACACATACTACCTTTCCACAAGGCCCATTCTTCAACTGGTGACAGGTTTCTATTAGTTTTCACACTTTCGTTGGCTCTTAGTTGTGGAAGGAAGTGATAGTTGTGGATTAGTGAAAATGTGACACATGGTCTTATCTTCTATTGATTTTGTGCATCTATGGGTCTGATGATGTGGGCCCTATTATCGGTTGCTAACTAGTGGAAAAATGACATATGGCATTCTCTTCTATTGGTTCCACACATCTATGGTTCTAATGAGGTGGGCCCCATTATTGGTTGTGAATTAGCAAAAATGTGACAAATGGCCTTATCTTCTATTGGTTCCACATGCCACCAGGTTCGATGAGGTGGGACCCATTATTGGTTACCAATTGGTGGAAACATTACATGTGGCCTTATCATCTATTGGTTCAATGCATTCAAGGGTCCAATCTTACTCATGTTTCTGAAGATCAATGACTTGCATTTAAACTTGAAGAAATGAATGGCATAATGCTCTTATTTTGAAAAAATAAGTAGTAATGGAAAAAGTAACTATTTTATGCTACATCTAATTCTTGAGGCTATATGAATGACTTTTAATGTATTTTATACCAGTTGCAAGTGGAAAAACTAGTGCCCATGCTTCATTGATTGTTTATGGACTACCTTTATGTTAGAGGGCCATCCCTAGCCATGATTTTTCTATAGATATTGTGAGTGGCTTTTCTCTTAATCCATGGATTCATCAATATGGAAGCATGGCTATGATGTCAGGGCCCTTATGGTAGGATTTCATCTTGGGATTTGAGGTCCACATGTCTACACCTGGTTTACAAGGTTTTGGCTAGGGGTTTATGTCTAGTCACATGCCTTATCTCTCTCTTAAGACTTGTAGATGATTTAATGCACTTTTATGCTCATTGTAATAGTTCTTCCTAGTTTCTCTAGTAGACACTATAGATTTATGCATCTACAACTATAAGTAAGCTTATATGCCTTTGTATTAATGAAATTTTTCATTTTGTCTCTTCTCTCCTTTGAATATGTTGTGTAGATCTCTTTATCCTTCATGTCTAAGTGTGTTTTTATCATCTTCTATGTCTATATTTTGTGTTAACTATGTTTGTAGGTGTTGATTGTGAATATTTCATTTCCTTCCAACATCTTGTTAAACCCTAACCTCCATATGTACCCCTAGAAGTTATTAGATTAGAAAATTGTGTAAGCCTTGATTGTTTCCATTGATGTGTTGTGCTATTTCAAGAAAGAATAAAAAACTCTAATTTAGGTATATCACCTCCCCATTCTCTTTTATATAATTATTTCTCCCCCTTTTCCTCTATGAGCTGTTAAAAAAGGACTAGTAATATGATTTCATATGTTAGATTTGACCAACATATTTGCAACCTCTACTTATCTTTATCTCACCTATCACTCTTTGCATCTCTCTCCCTCACTCCCTCCATCTCTCTCTACTTCGAGTTATATATCACCTATCCCTCTCTACATCTCTCTCCCCCCCTCTCTCTCTCCCTCCCTCTTGCTTTCCTTCTCTACTTCTCTCTATCTCAATTACCCCTCTCTCCCTCTCCTTTCCTCCCTCTCCTCGCTCTCTCCTTCCCTCTCTACTCTCTATCTCACCTATCTTTCTCTACCTTTCCCTCCCTCCCTCACTCCATCACGCCTCTCTAGCTCCCTCCCTCCCACCTCTCTCGCTCTCTCCTTCCCTCTCTACTTCTCTCTATCTCACCTCTCTCCCTCCCTCCCCCTCTCTCTTCCTCTCTCCTTCTCTCTCTACCCCTCTCTATCTCATTTGTCTTTCTATCTTCAATTTATCATCAAAGATCAGTATTTCTTGATTTCTAAAAAAATTGACCACTTAAGACCCCCTTTTGGTCCCACATTTCCTCTACACATACCCAGAAAATACTCCTGAGTTTAACTTAAGTGAATAAAGAAAAAGAAGATTAAATAATTAGTAGGTGATTTTCCTATTTACTATATATAATATAGAGAAATATTAATTTTTTAGTTTTTTATTTTCTATTGGTAGTAAAATAGACACCTTAAAAATTATATCTCTAAGAATATTTTATATATTATTTTAAAGATAGATATAGTATTTTTTACTTTAGAGCTATTTAAAGTTTATTTTTATTAATTTACATTGATCTTTCTTTCTTTACTTTATTTTTATTGGAAGAGCTTTTTCTATAATTTCATGAATGTTTTAGTAAATAATTATGCACTTCACTAAATAAAAACATAATGAAATTGGCATTTATTGATATGTTTTTTTAAAATTATATATGTATAAGTTAAACTATTTAAAATAATTATAAAAATAATTATCAATAAAAAAATTATTTGTTGAGTATAAATAATATTTAGATTTTAAATTAACATTTAATAACAATTGAAGAATATATATCTTTTACATTTTATGTTTCTTGTCTAATCTTTCACACTTTAGGTAACATGCACAATTTCCTTTTTAGGGATATAATTATCTAATCTCACATATGTCAAAGAAGTTGAATGTACTTGATTAAGTTTGGTTTGTGTTATTTAAGAATATATATCTTTTACATTTTATGTTCCTTGTCTAATCTTTCACACTTTAGGTAGCATGCACAATTTCCTTTTTTAGTGATATAATTCTCTAATCTCATATGTGTCAAGGAAGTTGAATGTACTTGATTAAGTTTGGTTTGTGCTATTTAAGAATATATATCTTTTACATTTTATGTTTCTTGTCTAATCTTTCACATTTTAAGTAGCATGCACAATTTCCTTTTTAGGGATATAATTCTCTAATCTCACATATGTCAAAGAAGTTGAATGTACTTGATTAAGTTTGGTTTGTGTTATTTAGGTTATTCGTGTTTATCTATAGATAAATGTAGAGGCCCTATTTTTGATAAAGGGTAAAACAGGTTTTACAGGGACCCAAAACCACAAAGTTTATAACATAAAAGATATGAAAGAAAAGTCCAACAAAAAAAATCAGCTGCACAAAAGGTAAAAACCAGAACAAACTGTAGCCACCCGCAAAACACCAACAAGGTCAAAAAAAAGCCAACAAAAAACCGGCTGTGACTAACCCAAATTCTTTAGGACAGACTCTGTCTCTGCCTCCAAATTCTTCATCTCATGAACACCCTTCTTAAATGTTTGAATCATTTGCGGAGTGGGGGGAGCCTTCCTCTTCAGATTGGCCCTAGTTCTCTTAGAGATGCCAGCATCCTCCTCCTCGTTTCTTTCATTGGTTTCCTCTAGGTCAACCACCAGAGATCCCTGATGGGCTTTGTCCAATTTCTCGGTCATGGCATTGATGATTATGGTGTTCTGTCTGGCCATACGATTGTTTTGCTCACCAATGATTTTGATAGTATTATTCATTTTTTCCATCTCAATTTCAATGTTTTTGTTTTTGCCAGCTTGGTTCTGAGTGTCATTGCTGAGACCGTGATCTCTTCGTTTCACCTCAATTTTTTCAATCGCCGCAACCTTGGCTCCCAACTCTTCCAACTTACTTTTCAGGGCCCAGTTTTTTATCTTTAGCTCGTTAATTTCATTGAAAGTCCATTTCAAAAGTTTGAAATGGGTATCAACATTATTTCTAGCTAAATTCAAAACATCCACAAAGGGATCCCTATCAGTGTTGAGACAAGTATTATCAGGGATAGGAGTGACAGGGGACCTAGTTCTAGCAATTCTATCCATCGACCGGTCAGCAAAGGGCTTAGTATTATTTGCACCAAATGCCTCAGAGTTAGGGGAATCTTTGGAGTATGAAACAAGGTTTTTAGCCTTGGGATTCTTATCAATAAAACTAGTGTTAAGGGAGGGGCTTTCCATCTCAGGCACAACACAACCTTTAACAGTAAGAGGGTTATGGTTTTTCTTGCCCGAATGGGTAGCAGGCGGACTAAGGATAGTTCTAGCCAGACTTAAATTGGGCAAAAACCTCGAGCAGCTGGGTTCAGTATTGTCATCCTCAGAGTCAGGGGAGGATTCAAGATTAGCAGGGACATGCATTTTTGGTAATGCTCCACAATTAATCAAATTAGACTAGTATGCAAAATAGGGAATCTTCTAGGGTTTTTTTTGTGGTCGTCCAAACTTTTCCTCAAAGAGCAGAAAAGATAGTAGGGGAAAGAAACCCTTACCTTGTAGCAGAAATGGTTGAGCAGGGCAAAGTGATAACCGTAGACCCTGGTGAAATGACTATCCACTGTTATGTACTCCATGATGACACGTAGGACCTTTCTCCACAGGGCTTTTATAGTGTTGGCATCAAAGAAGCTATTAGCAATTTTTACCAGTTTCAACTTTTCTTTCTCCTTTTTAGGAAATGTGATGACGACATCATCAGAAAAAACCCTGTCCCTGAAAAAAATTTCCCATTAGTCGACATTCCCGTAACTTCAGCTATCAGGTTTTCGTTGAGCTCGACATTCCTACCAAAAAGGGTAAGATTCCCATTATCCCAATTTTTCTCAAAAAGATCCGTAGCCTCTTGACTGGAACCATGGAGCTTCTCTAAGAATGGAAGTAACCCCCCACTTTTAACTTTATTCCAAGCCTTAACATTTCTTGTATGCATCTCATAGTTGTCCGGCTTAGTTCTTTTCCTGTCTCCACCCATCTTAGAAAAAATGGTGGGGCACACAGACATGATATCTTTACTAGAACTGGTCTTGCTAAATCTAAGAACCCACAAAGCCTGCCAATCCACCTTGCAGACTAAGCAAATAAGCTCGGTCCCATACAATCTAATGATTGTGATGTGATAACTCCATCCTATCCTCATTAAAGAGATGACATGCCTCTTATCCACGTGATTTATCATAATTCAATAAAGCGCAAAAATTAACACTTAGATCATTAAAGTTTAGCCAAGTGCTCTGATCATTACTCCTAACCCCTTCATTAGCAAAAAAAATTGCCACGACATTAGCTTCTCTATAGGCATCTGAGATTTTAATTTTGTTGAACTTAGCAAGAGTCGAGGTGGCATCATCAATCCATGACTTAATTGTCCACGAGGGGGGGGACTTGCCACAAAGACAGTCAATAATATTTTTGGAGTCACCTTCGAGCCAGAGATTTTTAAAGTTAAGACTATGGGCTAAATTTATAATGTGAAAAGCGCCAGCAGCCTCAGCCAAGTGATTGGTTTGGGACCCAAGAGGAGTGGCCGTAGCACCAAGAAAGTTGCCAAAGGAGTCCCTTATGACTCCACCACAGCCCGCCGCCCCCGGATTACCTTTAGCCGCACCGTCAAAGTTAGCTTTGACCCATCCATTAGGCGGGAAAGACCAGCGAACATCCTCTCTATCCTTCTTGGATTTTTTAGGGGTGCAAGGCAAATCGAGACTAATATTCCATTCCTTGGCAACTATAAGGTCATAAGACGATTGAGTCGCTTTCTCAGAATTACTAACCTTCTGGGGGATAGTATTGACATTCTCTTTCAAGAATCTGATAATTCTATCAAAAACAATATCCACCAGAGCTTCTTTGTCTCTGTAAATTCTATTGTTGCGTTCTTTCCAAAGACCCCAAGCAACATGAGGGAAAGAGAAGTCCCATAGAAACCTGAGAACATGATTATGAGTCAGAGCTTTCCATTGGAGGAAAATGTCTTCAACAAACGAAGGAAAAACCCAAGAGAGATGCCAAAAGTTGATAATTTTTTCCCAGATTGAAGCCGCAAAAGGAAAATGAAGGAACATATGACGCACTAACTCTGCTTCCCTCTTACAAAGAAAACATCTATTAGGTATTTGAAAGCCAAGTTGACATAGGTTATCAATTGTAAGCACCTTATTTTAGAGAAGGATCTAGAAAAAAATGTTGATTTTAGGGACCAAAAGTTTGAACCAAGCCTTCGACCAAAAGGGAGGAGAGCCCTGGGAAGAAGTAATCCTGGCAAAGGCAGATGAAACTGAATAGTTTCCTGAGGGTTCATCGATCTAGACAAGACGATCTTCCAACTGATCAGAGCAGAGTCTAACAGCCAATAAAGATGACTGAATAGGAGCAAGAGCCTGACTGATAAGACACAGATCCACCCATTTTCCATTCACTCTGTAGTCTTTCACATAGGATCTGAAACAAGCTTTGAAATTCTCAGCCCACCCACTAAAAGAATCAATTTTTATAAGGGGCTCCTTGAACAACCATCTGTCCTCCCAAAATCTAGTTTGGTTTCCACTTCTAACATGCCAACCAGTTCCAGAGTCCACAATATTTTTCCCAATGATCAGATTATTCCAGCAGGTAGAACCTCTAGGAAGGAGATGAGAATCCTTTAGAATAATAAGAGAGCCATTGTTCTCTAAATATTTACTAGCTAGGATATCAGTCCATTCACCTGAAGATGAGAAAATTCTCCATATTTGTTTTGCAAGAAGGATCTTGTTGACCATTCTGATTCTTCTAAGATCTAATCCTCCAGTCTTTTTTGGTCTACACACCAGATCCCATCCAATTAAAGGAAGTCTTTTCTTTTCTTTGACACCCGACCAGAGAAATTTTTTTGAATCTTTTCTATGGCATCCACAAACTTAGCTAGAATCTTGAAGAGGCTCAGAGCCTAGATCGACAAATTCTACAGGGAAGTTTTGAGAAGTTGAAGTTTGCCCGCTTGACTTAGTAGAGTACCTTTCCAGCCAGCAAGCTTTTTGCTAAACCTCTCAACCAACAAAACCCAAAAGAATTCAGGATGCTTAAGGCTCAAGGGTAAGCCAAGATAGGTGGTAAGCAAGGAATCCACCCTACAACCAAGGATTCTAGCAATTTTGGTCTGTCTGTGAGCCAGAGTGTTGAAGAAGAACAGAGAATTTTTTTATATTATTAATCAATTGTACGGACGCTCTCCCATATTTATCAAGAAAAGACTTCAAATTTTTACCTTCCGAGACTGGGAGGCTTTACCCAACAGCATAGTATCATCAACAAATTGTTGATGAGAACAAACCATGTTACTTGAGGAAGGGTTGAGACCACGAATGGATCTGTTGTCAATCAGCTTTTTCAGGTTTCTTCCAAGACTCTCAGCCATGATAGTGAATAAAATAGGAGAAATAGGGTCACCCTGTCTTAGACCTCTGGTACTTTGAAAGGAAGTAGTTGGGAATCCATTAACCATAATAGAAATAGAAGCAGTAGACACAAGTTGTTCCACCATTTGAAGAACCCTGTTGCAAAAGCCAAAGGCCTTTAAAATCTTAAATAAGAAAATCCAGTCAACTCTGTCATAGGCTTTAGATATATCAAGCTTTAACAGAAAGCCTTCAGTCTTAGATTCCACCAAAGAATGGATGTTCTCATGCACAGTAACAATAGATTCAAGGATTTGTCTACCAGGAACGAAGCCATTCTATTGAGGTGAGATCAAAGAAGGCAAAAGAATTAAAAGTCTAGAAGTCAAAACCTTAGAGATGATTTTATAGATAGAATTACAGAGGCTTATGGGTCTGAAGGCCTCAAAGTTTATC